>WNGS01005473.1:0-61413 GCA_020271785.1 Procambarus virginalis
GGTCTGGATGGCACCGGTGTCTCGGAAGATCACCACGTCCTCAGGAAGAAACCTCAGACAAAAGTAGTCTCCCTTTCGATAAGCATGGGGTAAGCAGGTCCAACCACTGTGGGTTGGAAGTCTTACTCCCTAACCCTTCAGAAGGCCTCAAGCCCTGTGTCACAACGAGAGCATTGGGTCTTTTTTCCGGGTTACAGTTGCCAACAACGGCTAATATGGTGGGTTGAACTTTTACAATGACACAAAAAAACGTCGGGAGGGAGAAGAGAATTACTAACCGAATACCCTTCGGTTCACTCTTGAGTGTCGTGGGGCTAAACAATTTAACAGGGTTAGTTATGTCTGAAAACAGAAGGTGCATTAGGTAAAGGTTTAGAATGAGCTGGTCTGGACTGGCTGTGGGTATAGTTTTGCTACTCTGTGGGTAAAATTATTTTTATTGGGCCTTTTGCCCGCCAACTGGTAGTTTCTGCCATCTTGGCCAAATCCCCTATTTTAGAATTTAACTCTACCCTTCCTCTTAAATACTGAGCTACCATGTCTGGCATACTATCTATAAACTGTTCCTTTAAAACTAAGTCTTTCAATGCCTCGAATGTTTCGGCTTTAGCCGAGCGAATCCATTTATCAAACAGCCTACTTTGATCAGTCGCGAATTCCGTGAACGGTTGGTTGTGGTAGGCCTAAGGTTGCGATAAGCTTGGCGGTGAGCTTCAGGAGTAATTTCATATGCCCTCAAATTCGTTCCCTGACTTTATCATAATCAAAACACTCGTCGTCAGGCATATTAATAAAATATCTTGGGCTTTACCCCTGAGTCTTCCCTGTAGGATTTTCACCCACCTTCCTTTGGCCAGGTCATGGACAGGGCCAATCTCTGAAAATGGTTGAAAAACCTTTCAGGATCCGACTCTGAAATTCAGGCAAGTTATGCTTCTTTCATAATGCCTGGGGTTTGAATCCCCGGTAGGTGGAGGTCTAGGGGCAGTCGCTCTAATTCTAGCCTCCTCGGTTTTGAGTCTTGCTCCTCTAATTTTATTCTTGCTAACTCTAGAGCTAACTCTCTCTGTATGAGCTGCACTTCTGTTTGGCTAGGCTGGCATAAAGGAGTATCCTCTGCCAATAGTCCTTCATCGATACAATGTTGTAGTATTTCATTCAACAAGATCCACTTTTTATTTGCGGCATTTAATTCTAGACCAAATTCCTTGCCTAACAATACTAAATTAGACTTGGTAAGTTTCTTTATTTCCCCCAATGAAGGCTCCTCTGCCAGTCTCTGCATGTCAGAAGACATCACTAAAAATTTTAGCTCCTAGCCACAGAAAAATTTAAAATTAAAATTGGAAAAAAAAAACAAAAATTTGCACGGCCCCTAACACAAGGCCACACTAACCTTAATCGTGAAGAGATCCAGTTGGGTGTCCAGTCAGTGCATTGATGTCCTACGCCAGGTGAGCTGGACCCTAGGCTAGCACACAACCGTTCTGCGGAAACAAGAATTTTTTAGTTTTGGCATTCAAAGATCTAATTTTTTACAATAATAGTTCTTCCCGGACTGGCCCCCACTTGTTATAAAATAAAGTGTGACTTGCTATGGGGAAACTTGTACTATTAAGGGGTAAGGGTAAGTAGAATAGAGGTATCAAGATATGGGAGAACAAAAGGCCCGGCCCCCCAAGTAAAAATCCACAATAATAAATGCTTGCTACTAAACCTGTTAGTCTAGGAAATGAATTGTACTCCCCACACAGGAATAGGGATACTCTGTTCAAACTTACTTATTTATTAACCTTAACACCCCCCATACACAATCTCACCAATAACAATTTAATACTAACTTTACCACACAATCTTACGTTAAAAGCCTTGGTCCACATAGCAGGACAGGATACAAGGTTTTACACTGAAAGCAAGCTAGGGTAAAGCTCTACTATAACACACTAGAGTCAGCCTAGGGTAGGGGACCACGTGGTACACTGGGGGACCTGTTAGCATAACAGGTACAAAAACTTAAATATACTTACTACACCCCAGGTATACTACTCTACACATATAACGATAGGTATGCCAGACATATACAAACTGAGTAATGGAGTACTTAACCAACTAAGTCACAGAAAAATAAAGAATTAAGAGGAAGGAGGAGAGCGCGTCCGAACAGCCCAGCAGCCAGCAGAGAAGAGAAGAGCGTGCGAGTCTCCCGTCTCCCTCTCCGAAAGCTATGCTGCCGGCAGACTGTTCAACTAATCATACGGTGCCCGATACTAAATTTACTCAGGTTTACTTTACAAATGATTAGACAGTATTAGTAAAACATAGTTGATGCCTATTTTATTATTTAATAAACAACCCCAAGCTCAATCTTTAAATACTCTTTGAGAAACAAGAATAGTCTTACGACTGGCAGGGAAGATTACAAACAGCTAACTCTCTCTATGCGTGCCCTGATATTGTCGTTAATAAGCTCAATTTTGACCTTGGTTTCATCTAAAGAACCCAGAGTCGTAAAACACCAGGGATCTCAAGTCCAGTGTGCTGTCCCGTCCGACTGCCGGACGGCCAGAGCAGTAAGGATAGGAATCCGTACCATACATAGAGCGGCAAATATAGTTGCCCTTCCTATACTGCTGATTGGATAGCTTTCTTTAGTTTAGTTTCAATTAAGGACATTAATTAATGTTAAGATTGTTGTGCCTTGTATAGATTTAAGTTTTGTGAATAAATGTTATTGTTTCCAAAAGGAAAGTTTCATTATGTCATTTATCCAGGGTTTATTTATCCAGGCCATGGGTTGTTTCTGTTGCCAACTCATTGGAACCTGTACTTGGAGGGGTTTCTTTGGGTTTTTAAACTGTTATGATTTGGTATGGGAATTAATATGGAGAGGGGGAGGTAATAAAGTTATGTGTTTGATGGGAAAACAAATTGGCAAAATTGAACAGGGAATGAGAAGGGCCTCAAAATAACAATACATTTAAGGTATATTACACGAACAGTAGGAGTAAGAAACAAAATAAACTATTTAAATTGTGACAATAAAAATAAGTGGTATTTCAGTCTCTCTAGGCAGATGGAATGCCAGTCACATAAAATAGTAAAAAAAAAAAAAGAAAAAAAAAGTTAAACTGCAAGTTGTCTTAACTGTGAGGTAACTGTAGGATAAAACAGAGGGAAAAACATTCAAAAATACTTTACTTTGATAGAAAAGTGAAATTAAACAAATTACAGAGCATAAAAAAATATCCAGGCTTTGCTCTAATACAAAATGTGCAAAACAAACAAGATGAACAGTCAAATTTAGGTTACGTTATTGTGCAAATAAAATATGGTGCTAGAATACTGTGAGCCAGACTAATAACTCTGTTACCACACTGGGGTATGTCAACAGGTCTACTCAGTAGAGCACTCAAGAGTAATCTGACTTGTAGTAAGCTAGGTAGCCCTATATATACACGACGACGGCCGTGCAGATGGCGCTGATGACTTCGGTAACTATAAACCGGCTCTTAAACTGCTTTGTTTCGGATGGCGTGAGCTCCCAGCGACCCAGGTGCGAGGTGGGGTGACGGGAAGTGGTGTATTGGGGGACTGGAGGTACTGTCTAGATGCCTGGAAGTAGTTGTTGTTCTTCTTCTTCTTATTCTTCTTGTGGCTGCAGTACTTTAATATATAGACTTCATATGGGTATAGTAGGTGATGATGGAGCTGGACGAATCTCCTCCTAGAGATTTATTCCGTGACAGCTCTCCCCCGAAGCCTGCTCCTATTGCCTATTCGACTGCACTGGAGTGTAGAATAGTAAGAGTGGATGAGTCCACCCCGTGGATTCGTGAAAGTGCGTCGGCGACGATGTTGTCCGAATCTTTGATGAAGTAGATGGTGATGTTGAAGTTCTGCAGGTACAGGGCCCAGTGAAGCAGATGTTGGTTGTTGAACTGGGTCTGCTGCAGAAGGTGGAGAGGATGGTGCTTGAAGATGTTGAGATAGCATTGCAGGACTCTGAAATATGAATTTGCTGTAGAATCGAGCCTGCTGAATGGATCGACAAGAATGGTGATCCAAGTGAGATTGTTCATTGTGATTGATTGTGAGTGAGATTGTTGGGTGAGATTGTTCCTCTGATGCAAGGCCCAGCGTAGCAAGTGCTGAATGAAAAACTGGGCTAACAGTAGGAACCGAAGGAGATTGTGATACATGATGTTCACATGGTGATGCAGGATTCAGCGAAGTTTGGAGAACTGATCCTGATGTAAGGATTGAAGAATGTTGAAGTCCGAGGTGAGATTGAAGTTGTAACCTAGTAAATTGGATGGTACGTTGTGTTGCACGTCGAGCAGGATGTTGAGTGGCTCCCCTCTGATGACTGTAGCTATAGTTCATGATCCCATCTCGAGGCGGTGTGATGGTGTTCCTGTCGCCAGGGTGGAAGACTGAAAGTTTTCTAATACCTGGCAGAGCGAGAATGGATTTAGGCGTAAATTCTCGTCTAGTACTTTCAAATGCAATGGAAGGTAAGTTTGTCTTACAATATTTTAGCTGAGGGCTGGTAAAGTTGTCTGGAGGAGCACGTTTATTTGGATTTGGTTCGTAAAGAGAAGGATCCTTCCTGGTGTTGGAATAAATCGAGAATTTAGAACCATTGTAGTCAGGCCAAGTATAACGAGAAGGATTAGACAATACCTTGGTGATGTTGGTTGTTTTACTCAGGTCGTTGGAGGAGATTGTATCACACTTGTTCTGACTTTCCTGGCGGTGTCCGTACTGCGGGCACTGATTCCCGAGGTGCTTCACAACGTTAGCAGCCGTACTGTTCTGGACGGAAACTGCTATAGAATACCTGATGGTAGAACACAAAGGACCATTACCTGAGCCTGTCTGGGACAGAGGCTCATCTTAGTTGATGGTATTGCTGAACGGCTCAGAAGACACTGGTACCTGTATGAGGGGAGCCTTTAATAGAGGACCGTTCGGATTACCAGTCATCTGAGACACGTGACAATTTTTGACAAGGTGTTTAATGTCTCGAATCATACCTGGGCCAGTAGTAGTCCTGTTTCAGGGCCTTGTAGGTCTTATAAAACCCGTAGTGTGAGCGAGATCCTCGGACCAGACACAAGATATCTGATCGTAGGCTGTTGGGAACCACCAGTTGTTCGATGTTGGCCCGGTCGTCGTTCTCCTTCAATTTCCTGGTTCTATAAAGCCGGTACAACACTTTATTTTCTACAAAGAAACCAGGGATAGAGTTAGGTTGTGTCTCAGCCTGTAAGAATAAAGATGTTAATGAGGGATCCTCTCTCTGCAACTTATGGAACTCCAGCACTGTGAGATTCGGTGGGAGGCTTGGAAAATCTTGAGGAACAGCTGCAGCAGCTGGTTTCGGGCAAACAGCTGTGGCCAGGTTCATCACCATAACAGGAGGGAAGACGTCGTGAGAATCTTTTGATTGGACCTCGTCAACCAACTGCAAGATAGGGTCTTCCACTGCTGAGTCACATACCTGGAGATCTTCCGTGATTAAGCTCGCAGGTTGTAGATCTTCTGTCAAGTCGTTGCCAAGGAGTTGTTGAACTCCTGACATGGGAAAAGGCTTTTCCCGGATGGCGACTTGGACTTCACCTTGCATAAACGGACAATCCAGGCGGACTCTGGCAAGTGGATATGGAGTAGTGGCAGTTAGATCCGTGATGAGGACAGTTTCTCCGGTGTAGGTGACGTTGAGTACAGCTGACTTCAGAAGAATAGATTGTAGAGCAGCTGTGTTCCTCAAGATCTTCACTTTGAACCTTTCCTCCGAATTTCCATGGCTGGCAGAGACTCTTCCGGTGAACAAGTGTCTTTTGAAGAGAGAGAGAGATCAGTGGATGAAACAAAAGTATTCATCACAGGCTTAGGACTTATGAATTTTAGGAGGAGGTGATTTGGGCTGGTTTTAACTGCTGACTTTACAGTGAGGATTGGTACACTTTTCTATGGTATGCCCATAGGCTTTGCAATAATTGCAATACAACGAGGAGTTCACGTTATTGGTACTCACTTTTCAGGACTAAACCAGGTTGACTTACTAGAAGGTGTGTCGGCTGGTACTCTATGAACAAGACTGTAGGATTCAGCCAACTGAGTACATCTGGTAAGATCGCATTCTTCCTTGTCGGCTAGGTAGAGACGTATTGAATTAGGTACACGCCTAAGGAATTCTTCCACTAGGATGAGGTTGACGAGATCTGAAGGTGGAGACTTGTGCGGCTTCCAGCACTTCATAAAATCTCTCTTTTTGTTATTGGCAAACTCTAGGTAAGTGGTAGCACTCACTTTAAGGTAATCCCTGAACTTACGTCGGTAGGTCTCGATGGAGAGGAGGTAGGCATCGAACACTGCTTGCTTCAGTACCTTGTAGTCGGTTTCAGATGCTATAGTACTGAGAGTCACTGCAGCTCTACCTGTTAAATGAGACCTGAGAAGCACAGACCATTGATCCTGAGGCCAGCTAAGTTGGGTGGCTAGAACCTCAAATGATGTAAAAAATTTGTACTTTTGCCTCAACAAAAGATTGCATCAACTTAATTGCATTTGAAATGTTAAAACGTACCGGAAGGTTAGCTTCTGCTTGCTGACGCCGAGTGTGGTGTGTAGTTTCCAAGTTGAGTTCTCTCCTACAGTTGTCAAGAGTCAGGGCAGCTTGCTTCTTCTCGTGTTCACGTTGTATCTCTAGCTCGCGTTCCTTTAACTCGAGCAGTTCCTGTTCGAGCTCTCGTTGGAATTCTATTTGCTCACGTTGTAGGGCAGCTTGTTCCTTCTCACACTCAGCTTATTTTTCAGCGAGCTTAAGTTGAAGTTCAGCTTCCCGTTCCACCCTTTGGAGAGCTTCCTTTTTAAAGGCAGCTTGTTCTTTCAGACATTCGCGTTCGGCGTTAGCGAGTTCTAGCTTCAATTCATGGCTGCCAAGGCGCTCTTATCAGCAATTAAGTGTTGTTCACGAGAATCTGCTGTAATAACATCATTATCCAATAGATAATTCAAAATTAGATTGTGTAAATCAGTTTTAGTAGCTCCATGTGGGGTTGTAAGGTTGTACTCATTTACTAGTCAGAATCTCCGCCTTGGTGGCACGATGTTATGTGCCCACTTCATCGTTTGGATTCTGTCTAAATGTGGAAAGACGAAACATGGTGAATGATAACAAATATACGCTAGAGAATACCCAGGTGGATGTACCAAAATATGAAATGTCAGAGTGACAGGATGACGTTGGCAACGGTAAACTATTCTGTTAAAACGTAAATCAAGGTTGCAATCAAGATAAAAAATCAAACTAAGTGTTTCAAGGACGTAGGGAATCTTGTACCCGGTACTCAATATAACGAGGATAAGGGCAAGAGGGAGCCTACTTGAATGTTGAGACAATTGTTTCAAAGGTAGTCCAAAAAATGTAAGGATTTCTCACCTTGTCTCTAAATGACGAGAAGAAAGGTAAGAGGTTTCCTACTAAAACTAGATAGTACTTACAGAATTAACAATCTTTGTGCTCTGGAAAAGAATGTTAACTCTCTACCTGTGTAAGTACCTTATCTCTGACCGATGCGTAGGGTGCAAAGTTCTCGTCAATTAATGACGAGAACTGCTTGTAGGGGTCCCAACCTTACAGCATAGTCCGTGCGAGAGGATTCTGGCCCTCCATATCCTCCTACGTTGAGGTTTGAAAAGATTTTTAAATTTTGCCCCGAGGGGCGAGTTTATTGGGCAGCGCCACTCATCTTGTGAGTGGACACACTGCCATAGCAGCATGTACAACACTCCCCAATAGGAAGAAAACCCGCTGGGTTGTTCATCCTGTCACTTGTACCCAGACACAGCTGGGACTTGCTTAACTGTCTCAAGTGAACAGCTCCTCAAACAAGAAGATTAACATCTATCAACCCTTAAAAGCTTACGTTATCTTGCGGGTGCAAAATGGGGAAATCTTTTAAGAACAGTATCAATATTTGACAAATAGTGTTTTCCTAACTCAAACAATGTGGGGTTTATTACTCTACACATTTCTAATGTCTCTCAGGTGTTCACATTCACGTAGATAGTGGTCAAGGCGGTGTCCATCACTCTCACCACAGATTCTGCAACTTCGCTGATCAACTGTTGTTTCCATTCCATATCTCCAAAATATTTGTATCCAAGACGGATTCTCGCTATCACTGATTCTCTCACTCGTCCTCCTCCTCTTCGGCCATAATGATTGGGATTGCCAGCTGCAACCATGTTGTACCATCGTATAGATTCACTGGTTTGTGCTTCTATCCTCCTTTCCTCAGTTACCTTGTCACGGTGATGTTGCCTGACAATACCTCTAATTTGTAGGAGAGTCTTGGGTATGAAGTATTCAATATGGTCTCCTTCAGCAGCCAGCACATCTGCTCGTTCATTCCCACATATTCCAACATGGGAGGGGATCCACAGAAACTTGATGACTCTTCCCTGATTGGTAAGTACTCTCACAGCTCTCTTAATTTCAGCGACTATTGCAAGATTTTCTGCCGATTTTTACTTAGGCTTTGCAGTGCTGCTTTTGAATCGGTGCAAATCACTGCACCATTAGTGTTCCGTTCAAGAAACCTTAACGCCATAACAATGGCAGTTAGCTCTGCTTGCGTTGAAGAGGCATAGTTCTCAATACGTGCTTTTTCTTCATTCTGCGTTGGAAAGTATTATCCTTGATTACCGTGTATGCTGCACCAGCCCTGCCATTGACAGGATTAGATGACCCGTCAGTGTAGATTTGATCTAGTTCATCTCCGGCTTCTTTATAATTTCCTCGAGATACTTGTGCCTCATTTCTTGTGGTATCATGTTGGATTTTTTCGTTGCCATTTCATTGATGATGATCTTGCACGAGTCATCCTCCCAGGGAGGTAACCTCTCTACAGGCAGGAGCTCACGGGCTTGCTCAAGCAGGTGAAGCTCTTCGAGGTAGCAGACTGATCTGTGATGCCATTTTTTGCTTCTCCTGTTTCCCCCTGAAAGTAGCACAGAGCTCAGTTTTTTCTTAGCAATATCATTGTAATGGGGATCTCTGGCTATCCTAATTGCAAGCTTAGCATTCAGCTCCTGAATTCTGCTTTTAACACTGGGAAGGGACAACTCCTCTCGTAGATTGGACGTTTTGGCAGTCCTTGGAACTCCAAGAATGATTGTCATGGCTTCATTTTGAATGCTTTCAAGCCTTTTATATCGCTTTGGGAGTAGGTGCACAGAACTGGTGCGGCATAGTCTATGACGGAGCGCACATAGGCTGTGTACATCATTTTAAGCACGGCAATAGAGGCTCCATGTCCATTCCAGGTCATAGCTTTCAGTGCCCTGAGTCGACTTTTGCATGTTCCTATGAGTTGATTGAGCTCCTCTTTCTTTCCCTTGTTAGAGCCGACAGTGACGCCAAGGTACCGATAGTGGTCAACCCATTCAAGTGTTACACCATTAATTTGCAGTTCTTCATTTGCTCTCCGCTTGTGATGGGAGTATGCCTTCGTCTTGTTTGTGGAGAGAGTGAAACCGAGCTCAATACATTTCCTTCCAAGGAGTTCAATGGACTGTTCAATTTTTCCCAAGGTGGGAGCTTGTATTAGGACATCATCTGCATATCCCACTTGTTGTGTTCCTTCCGGAAAATCAATATTTGCAATGGCGTTCATAAGTACATTGAATAGTGTAGGGCTTAAGACTCCGCCTTGGGGGGTCCCGAGTTCCATATTCATTGTTCTGGAGACTGCTCCATGAAGCAAACCTTGGCTTTCCTTCCTGTGAGGTAGTCTTCAACCCATTTCATGAGTCTTCCCTTGACACCCATGCATGCAAGCTCGTCAGGATCGCAATCCCCTGTGCTTTGTCGAAGGCTCCTTTGATGTCAACAAATACAGAGTACCTAGCCGTGTCATTAGCCAAGTAATTAACTATACAATTTGCTGTGCTCCGTCCTTTAACAAATCCATTGACCCCTCCCCTAACCTGCCTATTTTGTGCAACAGTCGGTTTAGAATGATCCTTTCAAGCATCTTGCAGGTGCATGACACGAGACTGATAGGTCTGTAATTACCAGGGTCATTAGGCTTCGGTATGGGAACAATTATTGCGTGTTTCCATTGTGTGGGCAACACTCCACTTAGGAATGACTTGTTAAACAGGTGGAGTAGTGGATTCCCAGACACTTCACACAGTGCATTGAGTATGTCGTAGGTGACGCCATCTTCACCAGGTGCTGTACTTTTACCCTTTTCATAGCGCCCCTTACTTCTTGGGCTGTGATTGGTTCCCATATTCGTCATCACTAGACAGTGCTCTTGTTATCCTAATCTTCTGTCATCATGTCGCAGGAGCTGTTCCCTGCTGATTTCTGCAGGGAGGGAGGAGGGGATGCTGCATCACTCCACTTGTGAATTAGTTCTTCAGCTTACCCTGGGGTCTTTGTGAGCCGCAGGGCGGGCTCTGCCACCCTTAGCTATCTGAATTTTTGCCCACAGTCTTGCAGATGTTTCCCGTCCAATAGAGCTAGTGAACTCAAGCCATTTCTTTCCCGCTCTTTAATCTTCTCTTCCCTGGCTACTTGACACACAGTTTTAAACAACTCTTGGTTACTTTCAGTGGGATGTCTCCGGTACTCTCTACTCATGTCTCGCACATTTGCGTTAAGCATCTTTATGTAATCAGTCTCGTACCATTTTATTTTCTTCCTCTGAGGGTTACTTCGCCCAGGTGTACGGCGGGAACTCTTAGACAGCTCTCAATTTGGTGATTAAGGTCATCAACAAATGTGTCAATGTCTTCTGGGATTTGGTATTCCGTGAACCAGGTCACTCATCTGTTTATGAAGTGCGGCCTCATATCTGGTCCGAGTGATAACCTTTTTCTTTTATTTGTCTCNGTCCCCATACGTAGAGGCGTTAAGTAAAGGCGAGGGGGACAAGACGAGTAACTGTGGCGCGGGTTCGTCAGGCGGGAAGCATCCCACAGCTGCACGCTCGAGCCACCCTGTGCGTGGTACCAACAGGACCCGCGAAGGTGTTACTCCTGCGGGAAAGCGCGGACACATACAGAGGGACTGTAAAGTCACTAGTACGAAAGAATGAGAGAAGGCTCCTAGTAATGGTAGGCCTACTTTTGAGGTGAAAGTGGAAGGTGTAGATTGACAGCTTTTGTAGATACGGGAAGCCAGGCAACTGTAATTAAAAAGTTAGCCTTCAGCGATTTAAGTCTGCACGTCTTAAACGTAGCGCAAAGACATTAACAGCGGTCAATGGGGAAAAGATTGAGAGCGTGGGTCAAGGTAAAGTTAATTTTGAGATTGATGGGGAATTGCAGCCTTACACATGTACGAGCATAGAAAACTTTGATTTTCCGGGTCAATTTTAATGGGGACTGATTTTCTGTCTCGGTTTGATTATTCCTTGTCTGCTAAAAAGGGGCTAGGAATTGCAGGTTACAGTTGGGACAGACTTCCTACCCAGTGGAGATGATCGACAATCCCCAGTGTAGCTTCAATTAAGAGGAAGCAAAAATATAATGCGCACTATCCGAAATTGATTTTTAAGTCTTCCAAACACAATTAAGAGGTCATGTGCATTGCATGCATTGACCAAACAGAGTTGCCCACCACATTCTGTTAAAATTTATTAAAGTAGCCGTGGAACGACATACAACCAGGTACCACCCTTCAGGTGGCTGGAAGATGTGATAGTTTATTAACCCTCATCATTAATTGTAGTGCTCAATAAAGGTGAACTCATTCCAGTTGTCAATCTTTCACATAAGACTTTTCACTTCAGGGCAGGTGATAGGGTTTCTCAGGGAACCATGGTGGAGGACACAGAAATCTTTCACAATGAGTCAGCTGAGACGCCAACCATCACTGCACAATGTAGTGCATTGAACATGATAGAGAGAATACAACACGATCCAAAGTACAGTATGAGACGAGAATGTTGCACGTAATGTAGAGGAGGTAGACAAAAATAATTTCAGCACTTGATTTGCAACATGTTACACAGGCGGATAGGAAGGCACTGAGAAGAGTTTTGCGGAAATTCCCTAAAATATTTGCGACAGAGGATGACCAGATTGGTCTCCTTGATAAGATTGAGCACACCATTCCGACTGGTGATCATTTGCCTGTGTACACGAGACAGTGGAGGTTGCCAGAACAGGCAAAGAACGTTATCAGGAGGAGTGCCAGAAAATGTTGAGGCAGGGCGTGATAGAGCCTAGTACGTCACCGTGGCTCTCCTGTTGTGCTAGTTCGGAAACCGGACGGTAGTTATCGTTTCTGTGTTGACTACCTGAAGGTGAACGAAATAACTAAGGGTGATGTGTATCCGTTGCCCCGAATACAGGAGATAATAGATCAATTTGGTTGGTGCTGCGAAGTATTTCTCAACTCTTGACCCGAAATCGGCGTATTGAGCGATTCCGGTGGCAGAACAGGATAGGGATAAAACAGCTTTCTCGGATGGTAGCACACTTATCAACCCGTAGGATGCCGTTTGGGTTAAAGACAGCGCCTTCGTCGTTTCAGAGGGCCATAAACTTCATACTCAGTCGGTCCTGGTAGGCATTATTAGCGTACCTGGATGAGGTGTGTGATATATCCAGGACGTTTGAGGAACACCTACGGGACTTAACTGAGACTTTGACGTTGTTAGATCAGGCAGGGTTCAAGCTAAGCGTTCAGAAGTAGCACACTGGCGGCCAGAAATTCAAATTTCTGGGGTTCCAGGTGTGCCAGACAGTATCCGACCAGACCCAGACTCTTGCCGCGCCATTGCTGACATGCCTCCAAAGACAGCAAAGGACGTGCGTAGGTTTTTGGGGCGGCCGGATATTTTCGTCATCATATTGAAGGTTTCGCTGGCATTTCAGCACCCCTGACTGATCTGACAAAGAAAAATGCGAAGTTTGTGTGGAAATCTGAGCATGACGAAGCCTTCGCAAAAGAAGGACCAAAAATCACGACACCGGTATTGGCTATTCCTGACTTTGAGAAAGAGTGGGAGGTGCACACTGACGCCAGCGTTATAGCTATTGGCGGGTGCTTAATTCAGCGAGATGCGGATAATTTACCCCATCCGGTTGCCTATTTCAGTAGAAAGGTCAAAGGTCCTGAAGTGGTTATTCAGCTACGGATCGGGAGGCACTGGCAGTAGTAGAATCAGTTAGGTATTTCGAGCCTTACCTATTTCAGCGGCACTGTGTAATTTACACGGACCAACGAGCGTTGACACACATATTTAAAAAGCGAACAAAATGCCCACGAATGTCACGCTGGTCTCTCGAACTTTCGGCCCACTCATTCCAGATTTTGTACATGCCTGGTCTAGCACATGTTGTGCCAGATACGTTAAGTAGAAACATAGCGTCAGTTAAAGTTACCGAAAATATTGAAACAATTCCATCAGATAAAATGAGAGAATACCAGATGAGCGAGCCTAGATGGAAAGAAATTATTGAGTATTTAGAGGAGGAAAATACCCAAAAAAGAAAAAGAATCTACCTATCAATGATTATGAGATGAAACAGGGCGTCCTGTATTACGTTAATAGCCAGAATGATTGGGCAGTATTTCAACTAGTTATTCCGGATGCATTGCGGTCATCAGCGTTAAAGCTTGCGCATGCATCTAAAATTGCAGGGCATCCGGGGGTCTTTAAAACCCACTTAAAGGCAAAGTCTCTATTTTATTTCCCAGGGTTACTTTCTAAGGTAATCCAATATGTGAAGACATGCAACCGGTGCCAGAGGAGGAAAGGCACCCTTAAGGTACAAGCCCGGCTTCAGGAATTTCCTGAAATTCGTGAACCTTTAGATCGTGTGGGGGCTGATTTGATTGATTTACATCACAGTCATTCAGGGAATAGATACGTGTTGGTGCTAGTTGACCATTTGTCTAGGTACACTACACTAGTTGTTTACCTCAGAAGGACTCTCGTACGGTTGCAGATGCGTTCTTGCGTAGGTTCATTACTGTATTCGGACCTCCTAAAGTTTTAGTCTCTGACCGAGGTCAAGAATTCAATGGCAATATATTTAGGGGAAGTTTGCAAAATTTTAGAGGCAACTTCGGCTTTTACAACAGCCTACCACCCACAAGCAAACGGTATGACGGAACAGACTAATCGTTCAGTCAAGGATATGCTTGCAATCCTTACTGAACATGACGCGAACATTTGCGATGAACACCTACCCTATGTTCAATTAGCCTTGAATACTGCCATCCACCAATCGATTAACACCCAACCCCTTCATTTGTTTACGGGCAATTCATGAGATTTCCCCTCAGGTCTGCTTAACAGACATAATGTTGCATACGGGGAGGACTATCCTTCAAAGGTCCTTGGAAAAATGAGAAATTCATGGAATATTGCAGCTGAAGCGTCCAAGAAGGCACGGAATCGGTATGCTCATTTTTATCACAAGAAAGTGCACCCTCTTGAGTTCAAGGAAGGAAGCCTCGTATTGAGAGTGAATGAGGCTGCACCCGCCAATCAGAGTAGGAAACTAGCTCCGAGGTGGCGAGGTCCGTATAGAGTAGTTAAAAGAGCTGGGCCGGTCAATCTTGTTATAAAAGGAGTATTCGAGGACCAGGTGGAAAGGACAATTCATGTAAATAAATTGAAACAATATCACGCTAGAGAGGAATTAGAACTGCCTTCAGCGGGTCTAGTTCCTGACTCAGCAGTGCTGACTCATGGCTTCACCGACGAGTCAGGGGATGAGGATGACCCTCTGTCATCACTTGTCAGTAATCAGGTGCAGTCTCGCCACCCTATGGTGACGAGATCTCGCGCTATACAGTAAAGTAACTTCCTTGGTTAGCATACTTTAGTATTCATTAGATTTTCCTGTAGAGGCAATGAAATGAACTATTACTATACTTAACTCGGGTAGAAGCTTTAACCGTGTTCTGGGGTTCCACTTTCACCAAACCCAGAGTATATCTATGCTTCAACTGTGTTGTGCCTGTCTGTTCCCAGGTCTGATTGGTACACTGACCCAGTTGTTCCAGCCACACGTGAACCCTTGTCTGTAAAGACCGAGGGGGGAGGCACGTTACACAAAGCCCTCCTCCGCCAGACCCAGTAACCCATACATCAGTTACTTTGGGGATGAGTGACTGTCCAAGAGTCACCCGGCTGACGCCTCAAGTCTCTAACGAGGTTGTCAGGGCCAGCGAGCTGTCCACATATAGCAGTCACCGGAGGTGCCATACAACATTGGGGTAGCCATCTCGAGATCACCACTACCCACCTGCTGCAGCCACTCCAGCAGTGTTGGAGGAGAGGTCAAGAAAATGGAAAGCAAGTAGCAGTACTCAAGAGTTTCGCCGGAAGATTAATGATTACGTCATCTGAAGCAACAGGAATGCGGAACTAAGGCGGTCACAGGTGGAAGGTATGGTCTCCCTACAGAGTTCCGGGACTCGCCATAGAAGGTCGCAAAATTGTCTCCTTTGGCCTAAAGTCGGCTGTATGAGGGTATACACAGTTGGTGTTTATGGCCTAGTAACCTGGTGACATCAAGAAACGCCTGAGATGACGTGAGCAATGATGGAAGACGAGATTCACCTGTTCAGCAAACAAGCAACCCGCCTCTACGACCCTCTGACACCACTCCTGTTACGAGACACCATTGGTTCATCCAGTCCTGCTCTGCTGTGGTTATCTGCGCCGTCAAGTTTAACATCAAGACTGCCGTGTAAACTGTGATTGATATAAAGGCGTGTGGACTGTCGGGAGCCAGATCAATGTCCGAAGTAACAGTATTCTACAGTTGTCACTTGGCACTCTGCTCTACTACACTCTGCCGTCATTCGAGAGTACCGGATGGGAGTACAAGAGGACCAGGTATCGATGTCTATGCATGGGAGAAGCAAGATCGACAACATCATCGTCAGCGACTACATTCAGCGTCCATCAGCATCGATGTTTTTTTATTACTCAATATGAACATTTGGTACGAGAGATTAAGTTGGCTCTGAATATCTGTATAAGGAATATCTGGACACTTTTGTTTAAATGTTGAAAAACAGATTTAGAATCACAATACTTTGTTTAAATGTTGGAAAACAGATTTAAAATAATTATTCTGGTATAATGATATGAAAATTCTACTCTATAAATTGGTCAGTAATTAAAATCGAAGCCCCTGTGTAATTGTCTAAGCCCAGAACAAACGGTTATGGAAAATATGGTGTGCTATTTTTTTCAGAATGTTTGAACACAGGAGAGGCGGACCAATATAAACATTGACACTCTTACAGTGAGTGTGGACACTTGGCTGTATAGTCAGCCGAAATCTGTGATATAGTATAGTAGGAATTTTTTTATATATTCTAGATACATGTAATAAAACTAGGTGTGTTCCTTGAGAATGTCATGGCTGACATTGATTGAGGAGTGGATAGTACACTGATGTGAACTTAGTAGAGTTCAGTGGTACACTCACCGATGACTGGAAGTTCAGTCTGTAATTATAATTTTTTATGTTTTATGTTGAGCACGGTGTGTCTGGCTCTAGAAGACACATGAGGTTGACTAATGAAGAGCCAAGAGATTTTAATAGCTAGTCTTTGCTGTTAGAGTAGGGACATTTTTATTTAGCTATGTCAGTGAGTGTAGGATGTATGTTTCCTGATGTTGGAGGATTGCTGTCAGTGGACAGCCGAGACATTTAAGTATTTGAATATGTTTATTATGATGTTGTTGGACAATCTGATGATTGTCAAATTTTCTTAGTTAGGGTAGCTTTTGTTTGAGGCATGAGTTTGAGTTTATTGTGGGTTTGGATACTAAACCTCATTATTTTGAACAAATTAACAAGGTTTACTAAGTTGCTTGTGTGAGGGGGGGGGTGTAACAAACTAGTTGTTGTTGGAATGATCCAGAATGTTTTATCTACGCATGGTCGCATCCCCTGGGGGGATTGGCGGTGAAAATAACTGGCACCTTTGTTCACAATTTCGTATAACGAATTATTCCACATTATTCAGTAATTTAGAGAAATTAGTCTTCATTCAAATTGTGTAATATTCCTGTTTATAGTATCGAGAGTATGCTGATTGCTAGAAGAATGAGTAAGTCACCATCAGTGACATCACTAGCGGGACTAGACTTTGGCACGGAACAATTTGGGCGACCCTAGGTCATGGGTCATCGGAGTTTCCACGTTCAGTATTTCTCAAAGGTCAAATAGCCATTTTGTAATTGGAAATAGCACTTCCTTAAGATGCTTGTGTAATTAACTTCAGTTAAAAGAATTCAACCAATCTGGGTCGTTCAGTACAACAGAGATTAGTTGTTAAACTTAAGCCTTGCTAGTAACTTAGTAAACTAGGCAGAATAATACCGATCTGTGCTTCTGGGTAGAGGAGCAGGAGGGAAAGACTGTGTGGAACCAGGAGCGGCCCGGGCAGATGACCTTGACCCACTTGCCCCAAGACCTAGCACTAACACCGAGCTCGTCGCTTCAAAGTAGAGTTGCTAAGAGTTGGTATAGGGAATTAGTTCAACTCATTGCTTTTCATGTCAGGGAGTGCTCAGTTTAGGGAGTGCTTTGTTTTTAGATTTTGTTTAGTTTTGAATAAACCACTTACCTAGTAACTTGTCTTTTTATTAATTTCCATTTTCTGTAATTTATTTACATTGTCACGGACCACGTGGGGCCAAGAGGCCGAGTTGAGTTGGGCCGCAGATTCTAACACTGAATAAGAATTCATTATCCCTTTGATTTTAATTATTCTGCACTTATAACGTAAAAATTCATTCCTCCCATATATTACTAGTGGGGATCAAGCCCCAAGGTTTATTGATTAGCATTATCGATGCAGACCTTGGTCTTTGCTCAGTGGTAATAGTCTGGTAGTGGCAGCGCAAGGCGATTCTAGAGTTTTGCTAGAAGTCTGTTTTCATGTCATAAGGTTGTAGAATCTGAAGCCGGTGAATGGTTTAAGACCATGTGGCGTGGGGTCGGCTCAAGTATATCTCTGGAGGTCCCTTGGTTTGAGTAAGTGAATAAAGATTAAGGACAGGGTGATGGTAAAAGTAGATTAAAAGAAGAAAGAACTCATCCGTGTTACAACACCATTACACCAGGCTACTCCACCATGCCACTACATGCTACTACACCAGGCTATTATACCAGGCTACTACACTACGCCACTACACCATGCCACTACACCAACCAACTACACCACGCCACTACACCACATCACTACACCACATCACTACACCATGCCACTACACCACTCTACTACACCACACAACTACATCAGGCTACTACACCACACCACAACACCAGGCTACTACACCACGGTACTACACCAAGCTACTACACCAGGCTACTACACCAGGCTACTATACCACACCACTATACTACACCATGCCACTATACCACGCCACTGCACCACACCTCTACACCATGCTTCTACATTACACCACGCGACTACACCAGGCTACTACACCATGGGACGACAGCACGCCACTATTCCAGGCTACTACACCAGGCTACAACACCATGGGACGACAGCACGCCACTATTCCAGGCTACTACATGCCTCTACACCACGCCACTACACCAGGCTACTACACCACACCACTACACCATGCCACTACACCACACCACTACACTACGTCACCACACCACTCCACTACATCAGGCTACTACACCACGCTACTACACCACACCACTACACCAGACATCTGCACCAGGCTACTACACCATGCCACTACACCAAACAACTACACCAGGCTACTACACCACACTACGTTGACCAGACCACACACTAGAAGTTGAAGGGACGACGACGTTTCGGTCCGTCCTGGACCATTCTCAAGTCGCTTGTGATGAGGAGGTAGAGAACGGGAAATAAATAGGCAAGAGAGAGGTGAGGAGGAAAGTAAGGTGTAGAGAATAGTAGTAATAATGAGAACTGCAGAAGGCCTATTGGCCCATACGAGGCAGCTCCCATTATAACCACCGAAAGAAAGGTAATAGGAATAAGCAGAGGATAGCAAGGGAGCGTAGGAGAAGACAATGAACAGAAAAAGGTTGACGAGGCTTTTCTTGCTGTTCGTCAACAGCAACGCTTTCTGTCCTCTTCTCTTCCCAGTGATCTATGCAATATCATTTTTCCAATTGCATTTGACACTGCTCACGTCTCCTCTTCCCACCACTCCTCCACACTACACAACAAACTTCAACGCCTGATCTCCAACAGTCCTTGGACCAAATACTCTCTCTCTGACTGTGTTACTAACCTTTCGTCCTACTCTCTTTCTAAGCACCAGCAAGAACTTCTTGGTCTTGGTCTGTCTTTTGCTACTTCCCCTGGCCCACGCTGTGGCATTGATCTCATTAGTTCCTTTGACAGGTTTGTCAATTCTAACTCTAGTACTCCTTCGGACCTGTCTGCCTTTAGAGGGGCCCTCATCCCCGTTCTTGACAGCTTGTTTTCTAAAAATCACCACCTTCCTCGTCGCTTCCAGCTTGCCCTTGCCTCCCTGAAATCTAACAACTCTATTCTTATCCTTCCGTCCGACAAAGGCAATTCGGTGGTTGTCCTTGACCGTGAGGACTACCTCCGGAAAGCAGATGTCTTGCTCTCTGACTCTCGCACTTATGCTCCTCTGACTTCTAACCCTTTGGATCGCCTCAAAACTTCCTTTAACCGCAAACTAAGACAGCTCTCTAGTCTTTGCCCTCCTGACTTTGATCTCATCAAGCGTTTCCGTGTCATCTGCCCTTCTCTTCCTTATTTCTATGGTCTTCCTAAGACTCATAAACCTGGTGTTCCTCTTCGTCCTATCATTTCTTCACGGGGCTCTGTCAGCTATTCTCTTGCCTCCTGGCTCGCTAAAACCCTGACACCTTACCTTGGCACTTTTTCCCCTGCCCACCTTCGTCACTCTCAGGACTTCATAGAAAGACTGCGCCTGCAACCCTCTTGTAAGATGCTTAGTCTTGATGTCGACTCTCTGTTCACTAATGTTCCGCTCGATGACGTTCTCTCTTTCCTTAGACGGAAGGCGTCAGAGGGCCTCCTTCCTCTCCCACTTCCCACTGACGTTTTCCTCGATCTCATTAGACTCTGTGTTGAATCTAACTCTTTCTCTTTTAATGGTAAATATTACACTCAAACTTTCGGTGTCGCTATGGGTTCCCTTCTCTCCCCTGTTCTTGCTAATTTCTACATGGAATACTTCGAAACTGTTCTTCTTCCTTCTATTGATACTCGTCCCTCTCTCTGGCTTCGCTATGTTGATGACATTTTTGCTTTATGGCCTCATGACCTTAATCTTTTCCAGCCTTTCCTCGCCTCTCTTAACAATCTGGCTCCTTCTATCCATTTCAAAGTTGAGTGGGAATCTAATTCCCTCCTTCCTTTTCTTGATGTTCATGTTCACAGCTCTGTGTCTGGGTTCTCTTTCTCTGTCTACCGTAAACCCATGCATAGTGGCATGTACATTCACTTCTTTTCCTACCATCCTCCTTCTGTTAAGAAAAGTGTCCTCGTCTCTCTCTTCCTCCGCGCTCTACGCATCAGCGACCCTCAGTTTCTTGATTCTGAAATTTCCTTTATCTACAAATCATTCTCTCGCCTTGGTTATCCTTTGCATTTCATCAACTCTGCCTACTCTCAAGCTAAACGAAATTTCTTTCATCCTAAACCTGCTTCCAACACTAGTAGCACTGTACTATGCCTTCCCTTCATATCTGAACTCAAAACTTTTACCAATACCTTTCGTCCTCTTGACATTAAACTCGCCTTTCGACAAACTAACACACTTCGTAGCAATCTAGTTCACACTGCTCCTCCTGCTTCTAATGCTGCTGGTGTCTACTCTATTTCCTGTTCATCTTGTCCTCTCCAATACTTTGGCGAAACTGGCCGTACACTGAATGACAGACTTAAAGAACACAAGAGAAGTGTTAAGTCTGCAGACACTAACAATGCTCTCTTCTGCCATGTGAGGGATTCTAATCATCCCATTGATTGGTCTTCCTCCAAAATAATCTTTCCTGCCTCTACTCTTCACAGACGCCGTCTTGTAGAATCGGCTCTTATACACAATGTACCCAACATGAACTTGAGTCCTGGCTTTGTTGCTGTGGACTCTTCCCTTTCACAGTACATACTCAAATGCTCTAATCTTTCTAACAAACGTGACTTAACATAAGCTTACCCCTTCCATTTATCTTTCTTTCTCTTTCCTTTTCTTCTCTCTTCTCCCTTTTTTGTTCATTGTCTTCTCCTACGCTCCCTTGCTATCCTCTGCTTATTCCTATTACCTTTCCTTCGGTGGTTATAATGGGAGCTGCCTCGTATGGGCCAATAGGCCTTCTGCAGTTCTCATTATTACTACTATTCTCTACACCTTACTTTCCTCCTCACCTCTCTCTTGCCTATTTATTTCCCGTTCTCTACCTCCTCATCACAAGCGACTTGAGAATGGTCCAGGACGGACCGAAACGTCGTCGTCCCTTCAACTTCTAGTGTGTGGTCTGGTCAACATACTTCAGCCACGTTATTGTGACTCTTCGCCTGCACACCACAATACTACACCGGTTATAACACACCACGAAACCAGACTACTACACAAGGATACTACACCCACGCTGCTACACCACGCCACTACACCAGGCTACTACACCACAACACTACACCATGCCACTACACCACGACACAACATCAGGCTACTAACCACGTCACTACACCATGCCACCACACCATGCCCATTCATAAGGCTACTACACCAGGCCACAACACCAGGCTACTACACCACGCTACTACACCAGGCCACTACACTACGCTACTACAAATGATAAATTAATAAAAATGATGAACCCACCTTTATTATGATGCTTTATTTTACCAAATGTAGAAATATATTTTTATACTTTTACATTTCCTATTGTATTCATATTGAGCATTTTAACTTGAAACACTTTATAAAAGGTTTCACAAAGTTTCAAATTAGGTACAAAGGGGTCATAAAGTTTCAAATTAGGTTACAAAAGGGGCACAAAGTTTCAAATTAGGGTTAGGTATGTAGGTTTTGGTTAAAAGTTTTGGAAACCTATTTAATTCCACACAAAATAGCGTATCTAATTCGTGAAACAAACGTTTCCAGTCCTTTCAAACACTTTCCAGGAACTTTGTGGTAACTTGAAATTATTTCCAGGGTTTGAGTCTAAGGAAGGTGGGAATGACGAGGAGAGGAAGAGCGCAACACGCTAGCACAAGGTGGGAGCCAGCGAACATGGCACCTCGCCTCAGGAAAAGACAAGCGCTCCCGGTGCTTCAAGTTGAAGACGGCTGCCTCAAGCTTGTATTGTATATACACACACGGGAGAAGGTAGGGTGGGCCTCACCGCAATTGAGGCAGCGAACCTGTGAAGAAGTGCACTCCGTCTTGGAGTGACTTTCGCCCCCCCCCCTCACAAAGAACAGAGAGAGACATTTCCCGAACAGCGGAGGGCACCATACCCAAACCTCCAGCACTTATTACAGAGCCGAGGAGAGGGAGTGTACTCCTAGACGGAGCACCTGGCACCAGCAAGAATGACAGAGGGTGGAAGGCTCCTACCATCAAAGGTAATCTTCACAACCCGAAGGGGTTGACGGCGACGACCACGAGGGGGGCGAGTAAACGAGTCTACCTGGATGGCAGAATGGCCCTGGGCATTGAGGATATGATGAATATCTTCATGGCGGTATTGGGGATTCCGAACACCGGTAACAACATGGGGTGGGAGGAGAATAGTACCAACACTGGCCTTCAACTGAGCATTCTTCGAGACCCGAACAGGGGTCTCGCCAAGGCAGGACAAGGCGGCCAGGAGGGAGGCTGCATCCTGAGAAGGAGCAGCAACGACACGTGTACAGAGACAGGTGGGGTGGAAAGTACCAGAGGCATCTACAGAATCAACTAGGTGCCTATGGAGGGAGAAATCATCAGGAGGCGCAGAATCAAGAGGGAGAAGATCAAATTATTTGGCATACGAAGCGGGACCAAACAAGGCTTGATACACATCAGTACGGGAAGGAATCGAGCGAGTGAGGCCGTGTCGAGGACGGTGTTGAGAACCCCCAGAGAGAGAGGGGGTTAAAAGGAGCAGTAGTCACAACTAGAGACTGAGCCGTGCCAGGGGAAGAGGTGGTCACCACTGGGGGCATGGGGCTCGACAACCACAGAGAAGGGAGGGGAGCCGAGGGTAGTTGTCAGAAAGATCAAAGGAGGAGCAAGGTCGGGGCCCAATGCAGCGGGGGCTACAGAGCCCAATCTTCCAACATGGTCCGGTTCGGGGCCTTGGTCGCCCGCCCCACGAGCCTGAGAAGGTAAAAGAGGAACAGAATCTGATATAAGTACGAAAAGAAAAACATTCATTCACGAATGTGCCCCCATACCCACAATAGAACCTCAATTAGAGGCAGAACACCCAACAAGAAGCTATCGCCGATCATGTTGGAGACCCTAGGGGTGCGTCGTGAGTATACACCCCACAAACACCACCTAAGAACCATCAGTTCGTTGAGACTGGGTTCAGTGATGAAGGGAGGATTGACAATAAAAGGTTCCACTCGCTCTTGACATTGGGTACTACAGTTCTACGGGTGCAAGAGGAGGCCTCCCCAAGCACCCGGGCGTCAAAATAGAAGAAGTCCAAAAGAATAACTAAAACAAGCAAAAGGTCGGCAGGAAATGACAAGCAGATAGGAGAAGAGGGGGAAGAAAAACAAAACATAAGGAAAAGGAAAAGCGATCAGGCACAATTGGAGAAGACAGCAGCAGGAGCACAAGGCCACAAAGAACACAGGACTGTCCCATGGAACATCACACTCCAGCAGTCGACCACCAAGCCCCATCATGGCGCCAATGGGTCGGATGGGGAGAGGGGTTAATTAGTGTAATTAATATAATCAAGTGAAGAGATATTCTTGTTTGACAAGCTATCCTGAGTGACCAGACTTAGGTAACGTAATTTGTTCTTGGTTACTTAACTGTCCGATTGAATATTGTAATTACTCTATGTATGTTTAATTGGTCTTATTGACAGTAATTATGGTTAGGGAATTATTGGTTTGATTGACCGTCTGAGAGACTGGTTGTAATTAACGTAGATTGCCTTAGTGGTAAATTGTCTGGTGGATAGTAATTACCATAATTAATCAACGAGACTAATTAGTGTAATTAAATTAAACACTTGTTTTGAGTGTCGTCCTTAGAGACATGGGTTAACATCATTGAAAGGGTTACCGGAGTCTATTGCAGTGACCCGTCTTGCTGTGTTTGCATTGGTGTTAATTGTTTTGCTGCATTTATTTTGATTTGCAACCTGAGTCCGAGTGAACACCCGCATTGTTCAGTCTAGTTCATTATACCAGCCAATCTTATCTTGAGGTTATCTTGAGATGATTTCGAAGCTTTTTAGTGTCCCCGCAGCCCGGTCCTCGACCAGGCCTCCACACCCACGAAGCAGCCCGTGACAGCTGACTAACACCCAGGTACCTATTTTACTGCTAGGTAACAGGGGCATAGGGTGAAAGAAACTCTGCCCATTGTTTCTCGCCGGCGCCCGGGATCAAACCCGGGACCACAGGATCACAAGTCCAGTGTGCTGTCCGCTCGTCCGACTGGCCGACGGCCAAGAGCAGTAAGGATAGGAATCCGTACCATACATAGAGCGGCAAATATAGGTGCCCTTCCTATACTGCTGATTGGATAGCTTTCTTTAGTTTCAATTAAGGACATTAATTTAATGTTAAGATTGTTGTGCCTTGTATAAGATTTAAGTTTTGTGAATAAATGTTATTGTTTCCAAAAGGAAAGTTTCATTATGTCATTTATCCAGGGTTTATTTATCCAGGCCATGGGTTGTTTCTGTTGCCAACTCATTGGAACCTGTACTTGGAGGGGTTTCTTTGGGTTTAAACTGTTAGTGATTGTGGTATGGGAATTAATATGGAGAGGGGGAGGTAATAAAGTTATGTGTTTGATGGGAAAACAAATTGGCAAAATTGAACAGGGAATGAGAAGGGCCTCAAAATAACAATACATTTAAGGTATATTACACGAACAGTAGGAGTCTAAGAAACAAAATAAACTATTTAAATTGTGACAATAAAAATAAGTGGTATTTCAGTCTCTCTAGGCTGATGGAATGCCAGTCACATAAAATAGTAAAAAAAAAAGAAAAAAAAAGTTAAACTGCAAGTTGTCTTCACTGTGAGGTAACTGTAGGATAAAACAGAGGGGAAAAACATTCAAAAATACTTTACTTTGATAGAAAAGTGAAATTAAACAAATTACAGAGCATAAAAAAATATCCAGGCTTTGCTCTAATACAAAATGTGCAAAACAAACAAGATGAACAGTCAAATTTAGGTTACGTTATTGTGCAAATAAAATATGGTGCTAGAATACTGTGAGCCAGACTAATAACTCTGTTACCACACTGGGGTATGTCAACAGGTCTACTCAGTAGAGCACTCAAGAGTAATCTGACTTGTAGTAAGCTAGGTAGCCCTATATATACACGACGACGGCCGTGCAGATGGCGCTGATGACTTCGGTAACTATAAACCGGCTCTTAAACTGCTTTGTTTCGGATGGCGTGAGCTCCCAGCGACCCAGGTGCGAGGTGGGGTGACGGGAAGTGGTGTATTGGGGGACTGGAGGTACTGTCTAGATGCCTGGAAGTAGTTGTTGTTCTTCTTCTTCTTATTCTTCTTGTGGCTGCAGTACTTTAATATATAGACTTCATATGGGTATAGTAGGTGATGATGGAGCTGGACGAATCTCCTCCTAGAGATTTATTCCGTGACAGCTCTCCCCCGAAGCCTGCTCCTATTGCCTATTCGACTGCACTGGAGTGTAGAATAGTAAGAGTGGATGAGTCCACCCCGTGGATTCGTGAAAGTGCGTCGGCGACGATGTTGTCCGAATCTTTGATGAAGTAGATGGTGATGTTGAAGTTCTGCAGGTACAGGGCCCAGTGAAGCAGATGTTGGTTGTTGAACTGGGTCTGCTGCAGAAGCTGGAGAGGATGGTGCTTGAAGATGTTGAGATAGCATTGCAGGACTCTGAAATATGAATTTGCTGTAGAATCGAGCCTGCTGAATGGATCGACAAGAATGGTGATCCAAGTGAGATTGTTCATTGTGATTGATTGTGAGTGAGATTGTTGGGTGAGATTGTTCCTCTGATGCAAGGCCCAGCGTAGCAAGTGCTGAATGAAAAACTGGGCTAACAGTAGGAACCGAAGGAGATTGTGATACATGATGTTCACATGGTGATGCAGGATTCAGCGAAGTTTGGAGAACTGATCCTGATGTAAGGATTGAAGAATGTTGAAGTCCGAGGTGAGATTGAAGTTGTAACCTAGTAAATTGGATGGTACGTTGTGTTGCACGTCGAGCAGGATGTTGAGTGGCTCCCCTCTGATGACTGTAGCTATAGTTCATGATCCCATCTCGAGGCGGTGTGATGGTGTTCCTGTCGCCAGGGTGGAAGACTGAAAGTTTTCTAATACCTGGCAGAGCGAGAATGGATTTAGGCATAAATTCTCGTCTAGTACTTTCAAATGCAATGGAAGATAAGTTTGTCTTACAATATTTTAGCTGAGGGCTGGTAAAGTTGTCTGGAGGAGCACGTTTATTTGGATTTGGTTCGTAAAGAGAAGGATCCTTCCTGGTGTTGGAATAAATCGAGAATTTAGAACCATTGTAGTCAGGCCAAGTATAACGAGAAGGATTAGACAATACCTTGGTGATGTTGGTTGTTTTACTCAGGTCGTTGGAGGAGATTGTATCACACTTGTTCTGACTTTCCTGGCGGTGTCCGTACTGCGGGCACTGATTCCCGAGGTGCTTCACAACGTTAGCAGCCGTACTGTTCTGGATGGAAACTGCTGTAGAATACCTGATGGTAGAACACAAAGGACCATTACCTGAGCCTGTCTGGGACAGAGGCTCATCTTAGTTGATGGTATTGCTGAACGGCTCAGAAGACACTGGTACCTGTATGAGGGGAGCCTTTAATAGAGGACCGTTCGGATTACCAGTCATCTGAGACACGTGACAATTTTTGACAAGGTGTTTAATGTCTCGAATCATACCTGGGCCAGTAGTAGTCCTGTTTCAGGGCCTTGTAGGTCTTATAAAACCCGTAGTGTGAGCGAGATCCTCGGACCAGACGCAAGATATCTGATCGTAGGCTGTTGGGAACCACCAGTTGTTCGATGTTGGCCCGGTCGTCGTTCTCCTTCAATTTCCTGGTTCTATAAAGCCGGTACAACACTTTATTTTCTACAAAGAAACCAGGGATAGAGTTAGGTTGTGTCTCAGCCTGTAAGAATAAAGATGTTAATGAGGGATCCTCTCTCTGCAACATATGGAACTCCAGCACTGTGAGATTCGGTGGGAGGCTTGGAAAATCTTGAGGAACAGCTGCAGCAGCTGGTTTCGGGCAAACAGCTGTGGCCAGGTTCATCACCATAACAGGAGGGAAGACGTCGTGAGAATCTTTTGATTGGACCTCGTCAACCAACTGCAAGATAGGGTCTTCCACTGCTGAGTCACATACCTGGAGATCTTCCGTGTTTAAGCTCGCAGGTTGTAGATCTTCTGTCAAGTCGTTGCCAAGGAGTAGTTGAACTCCTGACATGGGAAAAGGCTTTTCCCGGATGGCGACTTGGACTTCACCTTGCATAAACGGACAATCCAGGCGGACTCTGGCAAGTGGATATGGAGTAGTGGCAGTTAGATCCGTGATGAGGACAGTTTCTCCGGTGTAGGTGACGTTGAGTACAGCTGACTTCAGAAGAATAGATTGTAGAGCAGCTGTGTTCCTCAAGATCTTCACTTTGAACCTTTCCTCCGAATTTCCATGGCTGGCAGAGACTCTTCCGGTGAACAAGTGTCTTTTGAAGAGAGAGAGAGATCAGTGGATGAAACAAAAGTATTCATCACAGGCTTAGGACTTATGAATTTTAGGAGGAGGTGATTTGGGCTGGTTTTAACTGCTGACTTTACAGTGAGGATTGGTACACTTTTCTATGGTATGCCCATAGGCTTTGCAATAATTGCAATACAACGAGGAGTTCACGTTATTGGTACTCACTTTTTCAGGACTAAACCAGGTTGACTTACTAGAAGGTGTGTCGGCTGGTACTCTATGAACAAGACTGTAGGATTCAGCCAACTGAGCACATCTGGTAAGATCGCATTCTTCCTTGTCGGCTAGGTAGAGACGTATTGAATTAGGTACACGCCTAAGGAATTCTTCCACTAGGATGAGGTTGACGAGATCTGAAGGTGGAGACTTTTGCGGCTTCCAGCCACTTCATAAAATCTCTTTTTGTTATTGGCAAACTCTAGGTAAGTGGTAGCACTCACTTTAAGGTAATCCCTGAACTTACGTCGGTAGGTCTCGATGGAGAGGAGGTAGGCATCGAACACTGCTTGCTTCAGTACCTTGTAGTCGGTTTCAGATGCTATAGTACTGAGAGTCACTGCAGCTCTACCTGTTAAATGAGACCTGAGAAGCACAGACCATTGATCCTGAGGCCAGCTAAGTTGGGTGGCTAGAGCCTCAAATGATGTCAAAAATTTGTACTTTTGCCTCAACAAAAGATTGCATCAACTTAATTGCATTTGAAATGTTAAAACGTACCGGAAGGTTAGCTTCTGCTTGCTGACGCCGAGTGTGGTGTGTAGTTTCCAAGTTGAGTTCTCTCCTACGGTTGTCAAGAGTCAGGACAGCTTGCTTCTTCTCGTGTTCACGTTGTATCTCTAGCTCGCGTTCCTTTAACTCGAGCAGTTCCTGTTCGAGCTCTCGTTGGAATTCTATTTGCTCACGTTGTAGGGCAGCTTGTTCCTTCTCACACTCAGCTTATTTTTCAGCGAGCTTAAGTTGAAGTTCAGCTTCCCGTTCCTCCCTTTGGAGAGCTTCCTTTTTAAAGGCAGCTTGTTCTTTCAGACATTCGCGTTCGGCGTTAGCGAGTTCTAGCTTCAATTTCATGGCTGCCAAGGCGCTCTTATCAGCAATTAAGTGTTGTTCACGAGAATCTGCTGTAATAACATCATTATCCAATAGATAATTCAAAATTAGATTGTGTAAATCAGTTTTAGTAGCTCCATGTGGGGTTGTAAGGTTGTACTCATTTACTAGTCAGAATCTCCGCCTTGGTGGCACGATGTTATGTGCCCACTTCATCGTTTGGATTCTGTCTAAATGTGGAAAGACGAAACATGGTGAATGATAACAAATATACGCTAGAGAATACCCAGGTGGATGTACCAAAATATGAAATGTCAGAGTGACAGGATGACTTGGCAACGGTAAACTATTCTGTTAAAACGTAAATCAAGGTTGCAATCAAGATAAAAAATCAAACTAAGTGTTTCAAGGACGTAGGGAATCTTGTACCCGGTACTCAATATAACGAGGATAAGGGCAAGAGGGAGCCTACTTGAATGTTGAGACAATTGTTTCAAAGGTAGTCCAAAAAATGTAAGGATTTCTCACCTTGTCTCTAAATGACGAGAAGAAAGGTAAGAGGTTTCCTACTAAAACTAGATAGTACTTACAGAATTAACAATCTTTGTGCTCTGGAAAAGAATGTTAACTCTCTACCTGTGTAAGTACCTTATCTCTGACCGATGCGTAGGGTGCAAAGTTCTCGTCAATTAATGACGAGAACTGCTTGTAGGGGTCCCAACCTTACATCATAGTCCGTGCGAGAGGATCTCTGGCCCTCCATATCCTCCTACGTTGAGGTTGAAAAGATTTTTTAAATTTTGCCCCGAGGGGCGAGTTTATTGGGCAGCGCCACTCATCTTGTGAGTGGACACACTGCCATAGCAGCATGTACAACACTCCCCAATAGGAAGAAAACCCGCTGGGTTGTTCATCCTGTCACTTGTACCCAGACACAGCTGGGACTTGCTTAACTGTCTCAAGTGAACAGCTCCTCAAACAAGAAGATTAACATCTATCAACCCTTAAAAGCTTACGTTATCTTGCGGGTGTAAAATGGGGAAATCTTTTAAGAACAGTATCAATATTTGACAAATAGTGTTTTCCTAACTCAAACAATGTGGGGTTTATTATTCTACACATGTTTCTAATGTCTCTCAGGTGTTCACATTCACGTAGATAATGGTCAAGGCGGTGTCCATCACTCTCACCACAGATTCTGCAACTTCGCTGATCAACTGTTGTTTCCATTCCATATCTCCAAGAATATTTGTATCCAAGACGGATTCTCGCTATCACTGATTCTCTCACTCGTCCTCCTCCTCTTCGGCCATAACGATTGGGATTGCCAGCTGCAACCATGTTGTACCATCGTATAGATTCACTGGTTTGTGCTTCTATCCTCCTTTCCTCAGTTACCTTGTCACGGTGATGTTGCCTGACAATACCTCTAATTTGTAGGAGAGTCTTGGGTATGAAGTATTCAATATGGTCTCCTTCAGCAGCCAGCACATCTGCTCGTTCATTCCCACATATTCCAACATGGGAGGGGATCCACAGAAACTTGATGACTCTTCCCTGATTGGTAAGTACTCTCACAGCTCTCTTAATTTCAGCGACTATTGCAAGATTTTCTGCCCGATTTTTACTTAGGCTTTGCAGTGCTGCTTTTGAATCGGTACAAATCACTGCACCATTAGTGTTCCGTTCAAGAAACCTTAACGCCATAACAATGGCAGTTAGCTCTGCTTGCGTTGAAGAAGCATAGTTCTCAATACGTGCTTTTTCTTCATGTCTGCGTTGGAAAGTATTATCCTTGATTACCGTGTATGCTGCACCAGCCCTGCCATTGACAGGATTAGATGACCCGTCAGTGTAGATTTGATCTAGTTCATCTCCGGCTTCTTTATAGATTTCCTCGAGATACTTGTGCCTCATTTCTTGTGGTATCATGTTGGATTTTTTCGTTGCCATTTCATTGATGATGATCTTGCACGAGTCATCCTCCCAGGGAGGTAACCTCTCTACAGGCAGGAGCTCACGGGCTTGCTCAAGCAGGTGAAGCTCTTCGAGGTAGCAGACTGACCTGTGATGCCATTTTTTGCTTCTCCTGTTTCCCCCTGAAAATAGCACAGAGCTCAGTTTTTTCTTAGCAATATCATTGTAATGGGGATCTCTGGCTATCCTAATTGCAAGCTTAGCATTCAGCTCCTGAATTCTGCTTTTAACACTGGGAAGGGACAACTCCTCTCGTAGATTGGACGTTTTGGCAGTCCTTGGAACTCCAAGAATGATTGTCATGGCTTCATTTTGAATGCTTTCAAGCCTTTTTATATCGCTTTGGGAGTAGGTGCACAGAACTGGTGCGGCATAGTCTATGACGGAGCGCACATAGGCTGTGTACATCATTTTAAGCACGGCAATAGAGGCTCCATGTCCATTCCAGGTCATAGCTTTCAGTGCCCTGAGTCGACTTTTGCATGTTCCTATGAGTTGATTGAGCTCCTCTTTCTTTCCCTTGTTAGAGCCGACAGTGACGCCAAGGTACCGATAGTGGTCAACCCATTCAAGTGTTACACCATTAATTTGCAGTTCTTCATTTGCTCTCCGCTTGCGATGGGAGTATGCCTTCGTCTTGTTTGTGGAGAGAGTGAAACCGAGCTCAATACATTTCCTTCCAAGGAGTTCAATGGACTGTTCAATTTTTCCCAAGGTGGGAGCTTGTATTAGGACATCATCTGCATATCCCACTTGTTGTGTTCCTTCCGGAAAATCAATATTTGCAATGGCGTTCATAAGTACATTGAATAGTGTAGGGCTTAAGACTCCGCCTTGGGGGGTCCCGAGTTCCATATTCATTGTTCTGGAGACTGCTCCATGGAAGCAAACCTTGGCTTTCCTTCCTGTGAGGTAGTCTTCAACCCATTTCATGAGTCTTCCCTTGACACCCATGCATGCAAGCTCGTCCAGGATCGCAATCCCCTGTGCTTTGTCGAAGGCTCCTTTGATGTCAACAAATACAGAGTACCTAGCCGTGTCATTAGCCAAGTAATTAACTATACAATTTGCTGTGCTCCGTCCTTTAACAAATCCATTGACCCCCTCCCCTAACCTGCCTATTTTGTGCAACAGTCGGTTTAGAATGATCCTTTCAAGCATCTTGCAGGTGCATGACACGAGACTGATAGGTCTGTAATTACCAGGGTCATTAGGCTTCGGTATGGGAACAATTATTGCGTGTTTCCATTGTGTGGGCAACACTCCACTTAGGAATGACTTGTTAAACAGGTGGAGTAGTGGATTCCCAGACACTTCACACAGTGCATTGAGTATGTCGTAGGTGACGCCATCTTCACCAGGTGCTGTACTTTTACCCTTTTTCATAGCGCCCCTTACTTCTTGGGCTGTGATTGGTTCCCCATATTCGTTATCACTAGACAGTGCTCTTGTTATCCTAATCCTTCTGTCATCATGTCGCAGGAGCTGTTCCCTGCTGATTTCTGCAGGGAGGGAGGAGGAGGATGCTGCATCACTCCACTTGTGAATTAGTTCTTCAGCCTTACCCTGGGGGTCTTTGTGAGCCGCAGGCCGGGCTCTGCCACCCTTAGCTATCTGAATTTTTGCCCACACTTGTCTTGCAGATGTTTCCCGTCCAATAGAGCTAGTGAACTCAAGCCATTGTCTTTCCCGCTCTTTAATCTTCTCTTCCCTGGCTACTTGACACACAGTTTTAAACAACTCTTGGTTACTTTCAGTGGGATGTCTCCGGTACTCTCTACTCATGTCTCGCACATTTGCGTTAAGCATCTTTATGTAATCAGTCTCGTACCATTTTATTTTCTTCCTCTGAGGGTTACTTCGCCCAGGTGTACGGCGCGGAACTCTTAGACAGCTCTCAATTTGGTGATTAAGGTCATCAACAAATGTGTCAATGTCTTCTGGGATTTGGTATTCCGTGAACCAGTCACTCATCCTGTTTATGAAGTGCGGCCTCATATCTGGTTCGAGTGATAACCTTTTTCTTTTATTTGTCTCTTTCCTTCTCTTGCTCATGTCGACGGTGGTAATTAGTGCCCAGTGGTCACTACATAAACTGTGCACAATGTGTGTACTGGCATCCGTGTCCTGTGCATTCAGCAGGAGAGCATAGTCTAATCTTCCTCCTCTGAGGTGAGTTGGCTGTTCATCACCCAGGACTCTAAGGTTTTCACTTCCCCTGACAAAGAGTGACAGTTTCCGTCCATTGACATTGGGCTGATGACAGTTGGCACCAAAGTGTGGGTGTCTGGCATTCAGGTCACCGACCAGCAGGGTAGGTTCCTCATTAATAAATTCAGGCAGTGTGTCAAGGTCAAGTTTACTCTGTGGCACATATAGGTTGATCATATGTAGGGCATTATTGTTTAAGTAAATGGTTACTCCCAGTGATTCAAACTCATCCCCCATGTGCAGGTCATCAATAATCTGTTATTTATAATGTTGTTATTTACAAAAGTGATGAGACCCCGTTTTCTTTCCCCAGAGGGCAGGGAGAACTTGCGATAACCGCTGAACCTTGGGTTGAAGTCATCACCTACTATCGTCTCCTGTAGCACTATGACGTCAGTTTGGTGTTCACGAGCGTATTGTATGATGTCATTAATTCTATTACGTACGCCATTGCAGTTCCATTGTAGGATAGTGATGACTTTCAGATGGCGTGAGCTCCCAGTGACCCAGGTGCGAGGTGGGGTGACGGGCAGTGGTGTATGGGGGGGACTGGAGGTACTGACTGGAGGTTGAAAAGATGTGTATGTATTTGACCCGGAGACAGACCAAAGCACCAGGATACCAAAGGAGGTGATCTGCCTGAATGAGACGTCTCCTGTAGGGACGGGAATAAGGTGGAAATCACAGGCTATAGCAAAGATTATGGATCAAGCAATTACGAGCATGACTGTAGCCACCAGACACCAAGTAATCCAAAGTCATCCAACAATCATATAATGCTACATCTGGAAAGCAAACAGTAGGAAGCACCATTAAAATTATTCAAAGATTAAGAGTTCTGAAAAGTTAAACATGTAATAAAGCCAAGTACAGTTACCACAACTTTAAGTGAAGGGTCAAGAAGCGTTACCTGAGCGAGGCTCCTAGAAGAGGCCCCTAATTTATGTGACGAGAAAAATAGGTGGAATTGCAGTGTTTCTAGGCAGATGGAATGCTAGTCACATAAAATAGTAAAAAAAGGAAAAAACAAGGTAAACTGCAAGTTGTCTTCACTGAGGTAACTGTAGGATAGTAACAGAAGGAAAAAACATTTAAAAATATTTTACTTTGATAGAAAACTGAAATGAAACAAATTACAAAACAAAAAATAATATCCAGGCTTGGCTCTAATACAAAGTGTGCAAAACAAACAAGATGACCAATCAAATTTACGTTACATTAATGTGCAAATAAAATATGGTGCTTGAATACTGTGAGCCAGACTGAAAACCTCTGTTACCACACCGGGGTATATCAACAGGGCTACTCAGTAGAGCACTCAAGAGTAATCTGAATTGTAGTGGGCTAGGTAGCCCTATATATACACGACGACAGCCATGCAGATGGCGCTGATGACTTCGGTAACTATGAACCGGCTCTTAAACTGCTTTGTTTCGGATGGCGTGAGCTCCCAGCGACCCAGGTGCGAGGTGGGGTGACGGGCAGTGGTGTATGGAGGGATTGGAGGTACTGTCTAGACGTCTGGAAGTAGTAGTTGTTGTTGTTGTTCTTCTTCTTCTTCTTCTTCTTCTTGTGGCTGCAGTACTTTAATATATAGGCGCAATATGGGTATAATAGGTGATGATGGAGCAGGCCGAATCTCTTCCTAGAGATATTAACGTGACAAAATGCTCTTGTCTGCACAGAAAAATTAGATATCATTGCACTGACCGCAACGTGGATGAATGTAGAAAACAGAACTACTAGCTGAATATCAAATATATGGATTTAATATATTTCACAGATAGATATATTAGACGAGGAGGGGTAGCTGCAATATATATTAGGGAAAACTTTAAAGTCTCAAATTCCACTTTGTAGTCTCAAAAACTGAATCAAAACTAAGCCACACACAGAAACTATTTGTCTAGAATTGAACGAAAAAACTAATAATCTTATAATTAGCATCTATGGGGATGAAATATCTAGAACATCTAGGTCTAACAGTATTTGTGTAATGGGTGACTTTAATTTGAGTGGAATAAACTGGTTTAAGGGAATTTGTATGTCATTAAGTACTTTTTCACTGAAGTCATCAGTACCGAAAAAAATCAAGATAATTTTATTTAAACTTCGAGCAAACATTTGTAATCTAAGATAAGAAAAATCTTTTCTGATCTATGCGTCAAATACACTTGATATTTACTTTTTTCTCTGCCTTGAGTTCATTACTTGAACAAGATAAATGTACAAATCAGCTTTAGGTCTCAATAATACTTAAGCGTTAAGCAAGATGAACCTCTATTTATTAGGATGTTTATGCTGTTAATGTACGCCCATAAACAAATTGTGATAATAAATTATATATTTATTAAATAAATACTAAGTAGAATATCTCCCAAATATACCTTAATAAACTGGAGAAAATAACTTCGTGCAGTCCGCTTTGTATAATTTTATTGTGATCTACGAAGTCTATAAAATATGTTTTCTGTTCAATTCCCGAAGATCCAAGTGATTTGGCATCGTTTTCCACTCCATACTTTTGCTTCTTGCAGGGTCGGCGTTCGATCCTGGATGTCCAAATGGTTGAGCAACTTGAAGAATGAATCCTTCATTCTGTCCTCACATTCCAGCCCATCCTAATGCCCCTTCCAATCCATACTGGCCTGGCGATTTCAACTCATCATGCCCTTACCTTACATTACATCCTCTTCTCATAAAGATTAATTCTCCTTCTCGACTTTCTCCTTTACACGTCTCAATCAGTTGAAGATGTATAGTGATGTGGATGAATGTATGACTGTTGAGTTCTTCATTAAGCAGGAACAGTCGTGGACAGACAGGGAGGTCGGACCCAGTGTTCACACGGTCACCAGTTCGACCTCCTATATTCCGTCTTCCTGTTTTCATATATTGCGCAAATAATAGTTTAGTTGGAATTAATGAGTCCTATTTTTCATCTACTTAATCCTCTTTAATATTTATTCAATTTATATATATTTATTCCAGCATCTTTTATATATCTATTTATCACATTTATATTATTTCTTTAATCAACATTTACTTAAAAATTCATTAACTTTTCTTAGATACTTAATCTCTTGTATTTATACTCTTCATTATCTTTAAAAACTAATCAATTGCATATAATCTATTTATTCTCTCCAGTTTTTATTTGTACTTTAATTTTTTTCTATTTATATAAATAAATAGAAAAGTATATTTATTTTTGTATCACCATTAATCTATCTTTTCATTATTTTCATTCCTAGTTTACATATTAGCAATGAACAATTTATACGGTGCAAGAACGTAACGTTTAACACGTGATGGGAAAACGAGTTGAGTGTTGCATCACATTGCTAACGTTTAATGAGCGTTGAAACACAGCAATAACATGCTGTGAGTGATGCAGCGATGCAATAACGTGTTGTGCTTGTTACAAAACAAATACCATTTTGTGAGTAGTGCAACACAGAAATGACGTTCTGTAAGTGTTGCATGCATAAATTCTAGATTGTGAGTTTTTTGTTACATCATTACAACGCAAGATACGCTTGTTGTGAGAGCTGCCCAGCAAAAATAACTCGTTGTGTGTGTGTGTTGCAGTACAGGACTGACATATTGTGAGTTTTGCACCACTTAACAAAATTGTTGTGGGTAATGCAACACAGAAATAAAATGTTATGAACGCTGCAACACTGTAGGTGTTAATGTGTTGCAACGGTGAAATACAGGAATAATTTTTTGTGAATGTTGCAACGCACAGAAATAACGTGCTGTGAATGTTGCAACGGACATGTACGTCGTGTTGAGAGTGTTTCAGACAAAAAAAATGGTTTGAATGATTCAACACAAGAATGTTATGTAGTGAGAGTTGCAGCATTGAAACACAGATATAACGTGATGCAACACTTACACTATAATATTTTTATGTTGCAACACTCACAACAAATATGTTTCTCTTGTATTGCAACACTGACAAAACATTGTTTCTATGTTGCAACAATAACACCTCATACCTGTGTTGCAACAATAACACCTCATTCCTGTGTTGCAACATTCACAACACATTATTACAGTGCGTTGCAAATCTTACAACATGTGTAAATATATTCGTGTTATGTCTGAATATTTTGTTGTTGTTGTTGTTGTGTGTCCAAGTAGATTTTGGTTCATAGCTAAGTTCTCATTTTGGATTCCTTCCTCTCTAGCATCATTATGGAAATATAATCAATAATATAATATAATGAATTGTAATTTATTGATAGGAATAAACATATATTTCCAATGTACATAAAAGGAATATACATATATTTACCATAAATATTATCACAATGCTTTAACTATTACTATAATTTTAACTTAATTATCGTAGCAATTATTATATATATTACATAAGTTAGTGGAAACACGTAATTTCTCTATCATAAAGATTATAGTCATTGAAGTCTTCAATATAGAAAAATAACCTGAAGGACATGTTTGTTAAAGGTTTATGGCAAGTATTTTAATCATATGAGTTTAAGCACACTATAAAGTCAGGTTTATCGATTTGTTGCTTCTTTCTTCCAGCACTTGCCGCGAACTTAAAGTAAAATAAAAAAACAACAAATATTCACCAAATACACTGTTATTTATTTGTTCTAATCATACAGATAAAATTCCAGTTATGTAACCAATACTAGAAAAATAAAATTGAAAAGTAAAAAATCTGCTTTATTTTTCGGTGATACTTAACGCTGATAATCAGGGTGAGTACATCTAGGTGAGCTCGTCTAGGTGAGCACATCAATGCCTTTATACAATCTGTCCCTAAAATTATTATTTTTTTTATATACTAAGTTAAATAACACCTTGATATACAGTAAAGAATACCAGAGAACAAATGATACAGTTTCATTCGATTGAATATATTCAGATCTTTGCTGTGTATGAAATATGTTTATGTTCGATCCCCGAAAGTCGAACTGGTTGGGCAGCGTTCTTTCACTCCGTCCTCACATCCCAGCTCATCCTAATATCCTTTCCAAGTGATATATAAACGTGCTGGCCTAGCGCTTTCATCTCATAATTTCCTTGCCTTACCTTACATTTTTTCCTTATGTTTTTTCCTCGCAGATTTTTGCTTGTCAGGCATCAACTGTCAGTTGATAAAGTATGATGAAGTGGATGAATGTATGACTGCTGAGATCTTCATTAAGCAGGAAGCATCATGGTCAGACTTATAGGTCGGACCCGGTGTTCACGCGGTCACCAGTTCGACCTATGTTTTAAATTCTTCTTTTTTTCATTTCCTTCTTCCCATAAAATACTTTAGTTGGAATTATTGAAACCTATTTTTCTAATTTATTTAATTCTTGTTAAAACAGATTGACTTTTTATTGACCTATTCCTGCACCTTTTACAAAAATATTTATCATATTTAAATTATTTCTTTAATCATCATCATGTATTTATTAATACAGTCTTATTTCTTAGATACTTAATCACCTGTATTTATACACTTAATCATCTTTAATAACTATTCAATGCATATAATTTATTTTTCCTTCCCCTTTTTATTTTTATTTATTTTTCTATTTATCTTTTTATAACTTAGTTATTTTTCCATCACATTTTATCTGTCTTTTTCAATTTCATATAATTTTTAATTTACATATTACCAAAGAACAATTTTTATCGTGCAAGAATACAACGTTTAGCGCTTCATGGGAAAACGAGTTGAGTGTTGCATCACATTGCAAACGTCTAATGAGTCATAACACAACAATAACATGCTGTGAGTGATGTAGAGATGCAACACAGGAATAACGTGTTGTAAGTGCTACAACAGATAAAATCCAATTTGTGAATGTTGCAACACAGAAATAAAGTTCTGTCAGTGTTACACGCATAAATTATATATTGTGAGTGTAGTTTTACAACATTGCAACACTGCATTAGTGCGTTGTAGGAAATGTACCAAACAAAAACCATTTGTGCGCATTGCAACACAGGACAAACGTTTTTGAATTTTCCAACGGACAGGTATAACGTGTTGCGAGCATTCCATCGCAGAATTAATGTTGTCTGAGATGCAACACAAGGACATTATGTGGTGAGAGTTTCAGCATTACAACACAGGGATATTATCTTGTGAGTGTTGCAGCACTGCAACACAAAAATAACGTGATGCAACACTCATAGTATATTATTTTTATGGTGCAACAATCACATCAAATGTGTTAGTTTTCTGTTGCAAAACTCACAACATATTATTTTTGTGTTGCAACAATACCACCTCATTCCTTTGTTGCAACATTCTTACCAACATATACCTGCATTACAAAGCTCATAACACGCAATTCTGTTGCGTTGCAACGTGTATGTGTGAATGCTTTCGCTTCTCATCTGAATATATTTTTTTGGGTCCAAATAGATTTTGGTTCATAGCTAGGTTCTCATTCTGGATTCCTTAATTCCTCTCTGGCATCAATTTAGAAATATAACCAATAATATAATGAATCCCGTAACATATTGATAGGAATAAACATATAGTTCATATGTATATAAAAGGAATATACATGCCTTTACCATAAATATTACTATAATGCCTTAACGATTACTATAATAATATAATAATAACCGTTACCTTGAACCTTGAAGTGTTTCCGGGGCTTATCGTCCTCGTTGCTGGACTGGTAAACCAGATTGTTTGACGCAGCTGCTCGCAGCCTGACGTATGAATCACAGCTTGGTTAATCAGGTATTCTTTGGAGGTGCTTATCCAGTTCTCTCTTGAACACTGTGAGGGGTCGGCCAGTTATGCCCTTTATGTGTAGTGGAAGCGTGTTGAACAGCCTTGGGCCTCTGATATTGATAGAGTTCTCTCTCAGAGTACCTGTTGCACCACTGATTTTGCAATGGGGGTATTCTGCACATCTTGCCATGCCTCCTGGTCTCATGTGATGTTATTTCTGTGAGCAGGTTTGGGACCAGCCCCTCTAATATTTTCCACGTATAAATTATTATGTATCTCTCCCGCCTGCGCTACAAAGAGTACAGATTTATGTTGCTACTATTATAAATTTACATACGTTAGTGGAAACATGTAATTTCTCAATCATTAAGATTTCATTCATTGAAGTCTTCAATATATAAAAAAAAACCTAGAAGGACATTTTTGTTAAAGGTTAATGGCAATAATCTGAATCTTATGAGTTTAAACACACTATAAACTCAAGTTCCATCAATCTGTTTTATCTTTCTTTCAGCACTTGCGGCGAACTAAATGTGAAATAAAAATCAAACATATATATGCCAAATACGCAGTTATTTATTTTGTTCTAATCATGCAAATAAAATTCTTGTCATATGATCATTACTATAAAAACCAAATTTAAAATCTAGGTGAGCTCTTCTAGGTGAGTACATCAAGGCCTTTAAACAACATATCCCAAAAATTATTAATTTAATAAATAAATACTTAGTGTAATATCACTGTGATAAACCTTTAATAATTCCAGAGAACAACTGTATACTGTTTCTTTTGTTGATATATATTCAATATCCGCTGTCAATAAAATATGTTTATGTTCGATCCCCGATGGTCGAAGTGGTTGGGCAGCGTTCCTTTACTCCGTCCTCACATCCCAGTTCATTCTTATATCCCTTCCAAGTGCTATATAAGCATACTGGCCTAGCGTTTTCGCCTTATAATGGCCTTGCCTTACCTTGCAGCTTTTTCCTCACATATTTTTGCTTCTCAGGCCTCAATTATCAAATGAAGATGTACTCAACTAGTTGTACTTACAGGGGTTGTGCTTGCGTTGGTTGAGCTTCGGCTCTTTGGTCCCGCCTCTCAACTGTCAATCAACAGGTGTACAGGTTCCTGAGCCTACTGGGTTCTATCATATCTATACTTTGAAACTGTGTATGGAGTCTACCTCCACCATATCACTTCCTAATGCATTCCATTTATTAACAACTCTGACACATTAAAAAGAAATAATGTCTTAATGGCACTCAATTTCCATCTGTGTCACCTGTTATGTGTGTCCCTTGTGTTACATAAACTGTCTTTACTTACCATAGCAATTCCTTTGAGAATCTTGTATGTGGTGATCATGTCCCCCCTAAGTCTCCTGTCTTCCAGCGACGTGAGGTTTAATTCCAGTTGTCTCTCCTCATAACTCATGCCCCTCAGTTTGGGCACTAGTCTTGTGGCAAACCTTTGAACCTTCTACAGTTTAGTTTTATGCTTGATGAGATATGGACTCCATGCTGAAACTGCATACTCCAGGATTGGTACTGAATGATTCCTTACACAAGTTTCTAAAGACTGTTCTTATGTTCGCTAACCTGGCATATGCCGCTGATGTTATACTCTTGATATGAGCTTCGGGGAACAGGTCTGGCGTATTATCAACCCCCAGGTCTTTCTCTCTCTGTGTAATTCTAGAAGAACTTCATCTCTCAAATGATACCTTGTATCTGGCCTCCTGCTCCCTACACCTATCTTCATTATATTACATTTGCTTGGGTTAAACTCTAACAACAATCTGCTAGACCATTCCTTCAGTTTGTCCAGGTCTTCTTGAAGCCTCAAGCTGTCCTCCTATGTCTAAATCCTTCTCATAATTTTTTCGTCATCGGCAAACATCGAGAGGAATGAGTCTATACCCTCTGGAAGATCATTTACGTATATCAGAAACAGGATAGGTCCAAGTACAGAGCCCTGAGGGACACAGCTTGTGACTTCACACCAATCTGAGGTCTCACCTCAGATTGGCATATTCACCTCATCCACTTCATCATGTATGATGATGTGGATGCATGTGTGAGTGATGAGTTCTTCATTAAGCAGGAAGCATCGTGGTCAGACTGGGAGGTCGAACACGGTGTTCACGGGGTCACGGTTCGAACTCCACCGTTTCATCTTTTTTTTAATTTAGTTAAATAATAGTTAATTTTTAATTATTCTATCGCATTTTTCATCTATTTAATAGCATTTTAAATGTTCAATCACATTTTATTTTTCTATTACAGCAACTTTAATAAATCTATTTATATAATTTAATCTATTTGTTAAAGAATCATTTACTAATGCAATCACCCGTTTTTATATATTTAATCACCTATATTTTTCTAGTTAATCATTATTTATTAGCTGTGCAATCTAATAAAATCTGTGTATTCAGTCATGTTTTATTTATTCGTTTATTTTTTATACATTAATTTAATGAATCACCTGTTAGTTATATTTTATATCACTTTTTGTTTACTAATTCAATAGCTAACTTTTTAAAATTTACATATTAGCAATAAACTATCGGGCAAGAATTCAACGTTAAATGCTTAATGGGAATGTTATATGTGAGTGTTGCTTCACGGTCTTAACATGAGTGTTGCAACACAGAAATTGCACGATGAGAGTTGTAAAATTGCAACACTGTATTACCGTGATGTGAGTGTTGCAACACAGCAATGAAATGCTGTGAGTCTTGCAAGCCAACAACGTATTGTGTGTATTATAACGTAAATAATATATTGTGAATGTTGTAATCATATAAAAATGTTTTGGATGTTGCAACTTTGAAATAACATGTTGTGTGTTGCAACACAGTAATAATGTGTTGTGTTGTAACGCAGACATAATGTGTTGTGTGTGTTGAACCGTTACAACACAGTAATAACATAATGCAACCCTCTCAGTATGTTTTTATTTGTTGCAACCCAGGGAATGTATTTTTTTGCAACACTCGCAACACCACCTCTTAGTGTTCCATCACTCATAACTTCTCTTTTCAGTTTGGCAACACTCACAACTTCTTATTCAAATTCTCAACAGTCACAAAACCTTATTTATGTGTTGTCACACCCAAAACACGCTATTCTTGTACGTTGCAACACAGGCAACGTGTTTGTGTAATTGTGTGAAGTCTGTATTTTTGGATATGCATATGACAAGTTTTAACTAAATTCCGGTTTTCATTCAAGAGTCTTTCCTCTCTTGAATAAATAAATTTATGTAATCAAAAACATTTAACTGCTGTAACATATTGCAAGGAATATAAGATAATTTCCTTAACGAATACTATATTATTACTATAATTACCTAAACTATTACTATGATTATAACATAATTACTTTAATTATTACTATAATTTTACAAAAATTATCTAATTATTACTATAATATTAACATAATTGTCTTTATCATTACTATATTTTTTCCATAATTACCTTAACTAGTACTATAATATTATATAATTTAGTGGAAATACGAAATTTGTATATCATAAAGGTCCCATTTCACTAACGTCCTCAATATAGATATATAAAGTCAAGACATTTTGATTTAAGCTTCGTGCAAACATTTGAAACCTTAGATAATAAAAATCTTATCTAATTTATGCATCAAATTCATTTGATATTCACTTTTTTCTCTACCTTGCGTTCACCATTTAAGCAAGATAAAATGTACAAATCAGCCTTATATGTCAATAATACCTAAGCGTTTAGCAAGATGAATCACTGTTTATTAGTGTGTTTAAGCTGATTATTTATGCCCATTAACAACCTATTCCAAAAATTATTTATTTAATAAATAAATAATAACTTGAATAACTCCCAAATATACCTTAATAATTTGGAAAAATAACTTCGAACTTTTCGCTTTGTTTAATTTTATTATAGTCTATGATGTCTATAAAATATGTTTTCTGCTCAATCCCCGAAGGTCCAAGTGATTGGGCACCGTTTTTCCTCTCCATACATTTGCTTCTTGCTGGGTCGGCGTTCGATCCCTGATGGTCCAAATGGTTGAGCACCGTTCCTTCACTCCGTCCTCAAATCCCAGCCCATCCTTATGATTGAATGATTGATAAAGATTAAGCCACCCAAGAGGTGGCACGGGCATGAATAGCCGGTAGGTGGTACAATGTTTTGCTCAGTAATTCTTTTCAGTGTTCTGAGGTCGCATTTAATCGTCAACCTGCTATCGAGGGGGAGGGTACTGCTTGACAGTCTTTATAAGGGTGTCCAGCTGCTGGACACCTTTTTTGACCAGGAGAGTGGCTGTGTTGATGGCTTCAGGGTGGTTACTGCAAGAATCAGGGACTTTACATTCTTCTAAGGTCGTTTTTGCTTCACATTCCAGAAGATAGTGAAGTACTGGATTTTCGATGACAGTTTGGCAGAAGATGCACTCTCTCTCTGTCGGGGTTCACCAATCTCCCAGTTGCATCTGTAACCGAGACGTAGTCTATATAACCTAACTGCTATTTCCCTGTGGATTCCTTTTGTGATATTTAACCTTTCTAATTTGGTTGCCTGAAGATACCATGTTGCAGAGGGAGAACCTTCAGCTATTCTCTGGTGTAGGTAGGCTTTGTTGAGGTGTGAGAGTTTTTTGGTGATGTTTTTTATGTTCTCTAGGCTGGGTTGAATTGTTTTATGTATCACTGGATGACGAGTTGCCAGTTTAGAAATTTCATCGGCTTTCTCGTTTAATGGGATTCCAACATGGGATGGGATCCAGTTTAAGGTTATGTTGATTCCTTTGCCTTTAGCGACTGTTCCAAGATACAAAATGGTGATAATTATTTCCACATTATCTTTCCACTTTTTTTGTCCTGTGACGATAATCTCTTTCAAGAGAGATTGAGCCTGCTCTTCCCTATCCAAGTTACGTTATTATTACAAGTGAAAGATGCTACATTTCAGATAAGTCCACGAGTAGCACAAAACGTTTTGACCAGGAAGCAAAACGTACCCTGCAAACCCCCCTTCACCCCCCCTTTCACGCCGGCTCACCGCCCGTCTTCAACGAGCTAACGACCCATTCTCTGCCTGCCTGCTCCTGATTGGCTAGTGTCGCCAGCAGCACACCTGCACCTGCACTCACGTCATCTACCCGAGTCGACGTCTGGGCTAGCTCCAGCCGTCATCCTCAGAATATTCTTTGTTCTCTTAGAGTTGACATCTCTCTCTGGCATACTAAGCTCTCTGGCTGTCGTATACTAAGGGAGGTAGCAGCTATAGCTAATATTCTCAGCACCTGATTGTTATTGCATTGTAGATTATTTTATTGTAGAGTAAATTTCAGCCCTAGTAATTATTTATGTTTTATTGTGTTTTAACTTGTTTTAAATTTCACTTAAGCCAAGGGATTGTCTTTGTTCATATTTTGTTTTCTAAATTAATTAAAGTTTCATTGTTTATACTTTGTGTTTTGCGTTTCTTCCCTTACCTTACCACAGACAAACAGGCAAGCAGTCTCTTATTTTTTTTTTGTAAGTGTGACCAGGCATTGACACCTGCCATTGGAGGACTGCCGAACATCAACACTTTACCGTCACAGTCCTAATATATGAAGTGCAGCCTTTGAGTCTCTGTGTATGATTACATTTTGAGTGTTTTGTGCAATCACATATGCGAATACCTGTTGTATGGCAAACAGCTCAGTTTGGGTTGATGATACTAATCCTCCCAGTCTCCAATACGCCTGTACACTGGCCGTGCAAAGAGCAGCGCCAGCACTCTCATAATCTGTGTCAACCGATCCGTCTGTGAAGATGTGGGTGGCTCCTGCTACTGCAATGCTATACATTTGCTTTTCTATTCTGAGCCTTAGGATTGTTGGATCATCGGCAGCCTTTTTCATAGAGAGACTTTCTATTACTATTTTGAAGGTAGGCCCCTCCCACGATGGGGAAGAAGTGTAATATGGGTGTGGTTAATCACCCTCTTTATCAAGAATCATGTATTTTAAATGTAGTCTGTTTAGGACATTTCCTGCTCTGGCAGCCCAAGAGTTTCCATTGTTTTGGCAAAGTCCAACAATCAAGGCCTGCCGTACTGGGATTGGATCAGGGGAAATAATTATCTTGCTGATAACTGTAGCTGTTCTTTGTGATATTCTTTCTTCACGAGAGCGCAAACCCGTTTCCAGTCTTAGAGTTTCAATTCTGGTCCACATGGGGCACCCAGTGCGGCTTTCATAGCATTGTTTGGGGCATTTTCAAGCTTTTTCCACTGTTGGTGTGATAGACCTGTGAGTGTAGGTGCGGCATAGTCGATCCATGATCTGACTGCCTGTACATAGTATGTGCAAAGGACTTGCAGATTGGCTCCTCCAGAGAGGGAGGTTAGCGACCTGAGGATTGCCGTCCGGGCCACAGTTTGCTCTCTTAAGTAAGTGACCTCAGCATTAAAATTCATGTTTGTGTCCAGGATTATTCCTAGATACTGATAAGTGTCCACCCATTCAATAGGTTGACCCTGTACTGTGAGTTGGATGTTGGGCTTCGCTACATTTATTGGCATGGCTTTTGTCTCTGTGGGGTTGAGTTTGATACCAATCTGCTTTGCCTCTTTACTGATGCAGTCTAAGCATTTGGGTGCAAGGCGCGCCGCATCCCTTCCTTTTATGATGACAAAGTCGTCCGCGTAGTTTAGCAGCCTGCAGTGATGTGGGAGTTTCAACCTCATTATTCTTTCCATTAAACAGTTGAAGAGAAAGGGGCTTAGAGTACCTCCTTACGGTGTACCATTTTCATGTCTTTTGTATTCAGAGACTGTGCCATGAAGTTTTACTCTTGCTTCTCTCTTTATGAGACAGTTTTTGGCCAAGGAGAGCAGGTTGCCTTTGACCTCTGTCGATGAGGCAGCAGAGAATAGCTGGGGCGCTAGCCAGTTCAAAGGCTTTCTCGAGGTCCAGGAATATCAGCATTCCTGGTCTGTCATTCAAGAGGGCTAACAGAGTTGTAATACATTCCACTGTGCCAACCCCTCTTCTATAGGCATACATATCATGGTGCAGTTTAGGAATTTTCCACTAAAGTCTGTTGAGTGCCATTCTGTCAGCCGTCTTGGCTGCACAGCTTTGGAAAGAGATGGGCCTGGGATTAGTTGGATCTTTGGGTTTTGGGATCGGAACTATGTCTGCTCTATTCCAAACTGTAGGTCTAGTTTGAGTAGTACCCGCTAAATTATTTAACCTTACATATGCAGCGTCTCCCTCTGGGCCGAGGTTTCTAATCATTTTATAGGTTATTTTGTCGTCTTCTCCCTTCGTCCATCCCTGATCCTTATCCTGACCCCGTCCTAGTGCTATATAGTCGTAATGGCTTGGCGCTTTACCCTGATAATTCCCTTCCCTTCCCTTCCGGAGGATTTATCCTTGGAGCTTTTCTTAGCCCGACTGAGCTTATCCAGTGTGAAAGGGGCATTAATGTCTTCTGCACATGTTGTAAGGATTCTGTGCCACCTTTCTTCCTCTAATCCTGTCTGCACTGCTAATACATCTGGTGGAAGCTGATTGCTGGCTGCTCTTTCTGCAAACCTGGTTGCCAGTTCTTCGGCTTCCTGATGCCGCTCCTTAGGGTGTAGAGCTTAAGGTGTTTTATTTCATTTGGCCTGGTGGATTTGCTGCCACAACTCTCAAAGAGAGGTGTGTTCATTCAGATGTGAACACCATTCCAGTCACTTTTGTTCTTTTATTAACCTGGTCTCTTGATGCACATGTTCTTTGACCTCACAAAGTAAGGTCCTGTTGCGGACACTTGGCTGCTTTTTATATAGCTTTCTTGTTCTGTTGAGTCTATGGTTGAGTTCTTTGACACGTTTGCAATAGTACCAAATGATCTTTGTGGTGTTTGTTGGACTGTTTTTTCAGTGGGATTGAGTGGTTGGCTGCATTTTGAATCGCTTTGAGAAAATCTTGTTCGGCCTGATTAATGTCTTCGGGAACATCATAGTTTCTATGCCACTCTGAAATGAGGTTTTGAAATCGGTCCCAGTTTGCTAGAGCAAAGTTCCAGGCTTCAGATGGAGGCGGAGGTGGAGTGGGTAGATCTAACTTAAGATCAATTTGGACCCCATAGTTGTCGCTTGTGAGTGTGGGCTCAACTGACCATGTTGCTGCATCTCTTAGGGAGGCTGAAACGAAGGTAAGGTCTAATCTACCACCTTGGATGTGGGTAGGTTCATCCTTGTTTAGGATTCGGATTTCTGGAAGCTGGTCTAGTAGATGTGCAATGTGAGTGCCGGCTTCATTTGTTGTGTTCGAGCCCAGTGCCAATCGATGATAGGCATTAAAATCATCACAAATGATTGTGTTTGATGTAGTTGCGTGTCCAAATAACACTGCGAGATCGATTTCAGCATGTGGAGACCTGTATACATTAAACAGTTCAAGTTTGTCGTGTCTTAGCTCATTGGTTACTCCCATTACCTCTGTCCCTGCCTCACAATCGGGTGGGCTGGTTATGGACTTGGATATCAGGTCACATTTTACATAGATTGCACATCCCCTGGATTGCCCGTTGATCCATGGAAGGAAGAAGCCTTGATAGCCTAAGATTTTAGGTTCTAATCCGGCTAGAAGCAGGCTCTTCTACAGTGACAGGATGTCTATGCCTTTGTTGCTGCTATGCATTGCAAGTGTTGCAATTTTGTGCACAACCCTTGCGCATTACATTGCAGGGTCTTTAGACCTCTAGGTTCTTGGAATTTGCTGATATTACCGTGGTATCTATGGAGTCTGATGAACACGCCATGGAAGTTGAAATTGGTGTTGAGGCTCTTAGTGGGCCTGAAATTGACTCATCAAGGTCCCTTTCAGACGTACTGGACTCTACCTGTTTTTAGAAGGGTGTCTCCTGCTCTATAAAACTATAGAGCAGGAAATACAACACCTAAAGCTCCATACTCCAAGGATCCTCAACAGGAAGCCGAAGTACTGGGAACCAGGTTTGCAGAAAGAGCAGCCAGCAATCAGGTTCCACCAGATGTATTAGCAGTACAGACGGGAAAAGAGGAAGAAAGGTGGCACAGAATCCATATAGCATGTGAAGAAATCTCTGACACTACTGCCCCTTTCACACTAGATGAGCTCAATCGGGCTAAAAAAAACTCCAAGGATACATCCCCGGGAGACGACAAAATAACCTATAAAATGATTAGAAACCTCGGGCCAGAGGGAGGCACTGCATGCCTACCTTGCCTTGAAGTGCTTCCGGGGATTAGTGTCCCCGTGGCCCGGTCGTCGACCAGGCCTCCTGGTTACTGGACTGATCATCCAGGCTGTTGGACGCGGCTGCTCGCAGTCTGACGTATGAGTCACAGCCTGGTTGATCAGGAATCCTTTGGAGGTGCTTATCCAATTCCCTCTTGAACATTGTGAGGGGTTTGCCAGTTATGTCCCTTATGTGTAGCGGAAGCGTGTTGAACAGTCTCGGGCCTCTGATGTTGATCAGTCTCTGAGTTCTCTCTCTCAGAGTACCTGTTGCACCTCTGCTTTTCAACGGGGGTATTCTGCACATCCTGCCATGTCTTCTGGTCTCATGTGATGTTATTTCTATGTGCAGGTTTGGGACCAGTCCCTCAAATATTTTCCATGTGTAAATTATTATGTATCTCTCCCGCCTGCTCTCAAGGGAGTACAGATTTAGGCTCTTTAGTCGGTCCCAATAGTTTGGATGTTTTACTGAGTGGATGCGGGCAGTAAAGGATCTCTGCACGCTCTCCAGGCCAGCAATTTCTCCAGCTTTGAAAGGGGCTGTCATTGTGCAGCAGTACTCCACTCTAGAGAGCACAAGCGTTTTGAAAAGTATCATCATCGGTATAGCATCTCTAGCGTAAAAAGTTCTTGTTATCCAACCTGTCATTTTTCTTGCAGTTGTGGCGGCTACTTTATTGTGTTCTTTAAAGGTAAGATCTTCCGACATGAGTACACCCAGGTCCTTTACATTGCCTTTTCGTTCTATGTTATGATTTGCATGAGTTTTGTACGTGGTTTCCGTTTTTATATTTTCATTTTTTCCATAGCGCATAAGCTGGAACTTATCTTCGTTAAAGACCATATTACTTTCTGTAGCCCATAGAAAGACCTGATCTACATCTGATTGGAAGTTTGCCGTGTCCTCTATGTTGCCTACTCTCATGATGATCCTAATGTCATCTGCAAAGGATGATACAGTGCTATAGGTTATGTTCTTGTCTATGTCCGGTATGAGGATGAGAAAAAGTACTGGAGCAAGCACAGTACCCTGGGGGACTGAGCTCTTCACGGTTGATGGGCTGGACTTTATTTTGTTGACTATTACACATTGGGTTCTGTTAGTCAGGAAATTGTAGATCCATCTGCCTATTTTTCCGGTAATTCCTTTTGAACGCATTTTATGTGCAATAACATCATGGTCACATTTATCAAAAGCTTTTGCAAAACCTGTGTAAATTACATCAGCGTTTTGTTTGTCTTCTATAGCATCTAATGCCATATCATAGAGGTCCAGCAACTGCGACAGGCAAGAGCGCCCTGTTCTGAAACCATGTTGACAGGGGTTATGGAGAAGCTTTGATTCCATGTATTTTGTGATCTTACTTCTTAGCACTCTCTCAAAAGATTTTATGATGTGCGATGTTAGTGCTATCGGTCTGTAATTTTTTGCCTCTGCCTTATTTCCTCCTTTATGAAGTGGTGCTATCTCTGCTGTTTTTTGTATATCAGGGATAACGCCAGTATCTAAGCTTTGTCTCCACAGAATGTGGAGGGCCTGCGATAGTGGGTTTTTACAGTTCTTGATGAATATGGAGTTCCAAGAATCCGGGCGTGGTGCAGAGTGCATAGGCATACTGTTTATGGCTTCTTCAAAATCCAGTGGGGATAGGGTGACGTCTCATATATGATTTGATTTTGGTGTCATATCCATGAAAAATTCATTTGGGTTATCAATCTTTAGTGCGTTTTATAGCTCGCTGAAAACAGAGTCGTATTGCTTCCTCAGTAGCTCGCTCATTTCTTTGTTGTCATCGGTGAAAGTTCCATCTCCCTTTCGCAGGGGCCCGATACTAGATGTGGTTTTTATCATGATTTTGCATAGGAGAAAAAATATTTCGAATTTCTCTCTATTTCACTGATGGCCTTTTGCTCTCTTTGCCTCTCCTGGGTTTTGTATGATTCTTGTAGCTTGAGTTCAATTCTTTCTAAGGTTAATTAATTTAGCCTGGACATCCCAAAATAGACATACAGCTTGGAATAGAGCAGAGATAGTACGGATCCCAAAACCCAAAGATCCAACTAATCCCAGGCCAATCTCTTTCCAAAGTTGTACAACCACGATGGCTGACAGAATGACACTCAACAGACTGGAGTGGAAAATGCCTTAACTGCACCATGATATGTATGCCTATAGAAGAGGGTTGGCACAGTGTAATGTATTACAACTCTGTTAGCCCATTTGAATGACAGACCGGGAATGCTGATATTCCTGGACCTCGAGAAAGACTTTGAACTGGCTAGCGCCCCAGCTATTCTTTGCTGCCTCATGGACAAAGAGGTCAAAGGCAACCTGCTCTCCTGGACCAAAAACTGTCTCATAAACAGAGAAGCAAGAGACATGGCACAGCAAAAACTTCATGGCACAGTCTCTGAATACATGACATGAAAATGGTACACCACAAGGAGGTATTCTCAGCCCCCTTCTCTGCAACTGTTTAATGGAAAGAATAATGAGGTAGAAACTCCCACATCACTGCAGGCTGCTAAACTACGCAGACGACTTTGTCATCATCATAAAAGGAAGGGATGCGGCGCGCCTTGCACCCAATGCTTAGACTGCATCAGTAAAAAGGCAAAACAGATTGGTATCAAGCTCAACCCCTCAAAGAAAAAAGCCATGCCCATAAAAATAGCGACGCCCAACATCCAACTCACAGTACAGGGTCAACCAATTGAATGGGTGGACACCTATCAGTATTTAGGAATAATCCTGGACACACATATGAATTTTAATGCTGAGGTCACTTACTTGAGAGAGCGAACTTCGGCCCAGACGGCAATCCTCAGGTCGCTAACCTCCCTCTCTGGAGGAGTCAATCTGCAAGTCTTTCACACATACTATGTACAGGCAATCAGATCAGTGACCGACTATGCGCACCTGCACTCACATGTCTATCACACCAACAGTGGAAAAAGCTTGAAGTTGCCCAAAACAATGCTATGAGAACTGCACTGGGAGCCCCCATGTGGACCAGGCTTGAAACTCTAAGACTGGAAAAGGGTTTGCCCTCTCTTCAAGAAAGAATATCACATATAACAGCTACAATTATCAGCAAGATAATTATTTCCCCTCATCCAATCCCAGTACGGAAGGCCTTGGTGGTTGGACTTGGCCAAAACAATGAAAACTCTTGGGCTGCAAGAGCAGAGAATGTCCTAAACAGACTACATTTAAAAAGCATGAACCCTGATAGAGAGGGTGACCAACCACATCAAAATTACACTTCTTCCGCACCGTGGGAAGAGCCAACTTTCAAAATAGTAATAGAAAGTCTCCAAATGAAAAAGGATGCCTATGATCGAACAATCGTACGGCGCATAATAGAAAAACAAATGTATAGCATTGCAGTAGCATTAGCCACCCACATTTATTAATTTATTTATATACAAGAAGCTACATTGGGTTTGAGAGAATACAATGCATAGTATTTACAATCTTGTAAAGCCACTAGTACTTGCAGCGTTTTGGGCAGGTCCTTAATCTAACAGATAATTTTAAGTGGGTAAATTCTAGCAGAATTAATAAAATAATAACAGATACATTGCAAGAAAAAAATGAGATGAGAGAGATTAGTAAGTATAGTAAAGCACATTGGTATATTAAAGCTCTGATTGATTACATTGACAACTTGATTGGTAATTTAAAAAAGATTAATACCATCTTCACAGACGGATCGGTTGACACAGAATATGAGAGTGCTGGCACTCCTCTTTGCACAGCCAGCGTACAGGCATATTGGAGACTGGGGGGGACTAGTATCACCAACCAAACCTGAGCTGTTTGCCATACAACAGGCATTCGCATACGTGATTGCACAAAACATTCAAAATGCAATCATACACACAGACTCAAAAGCTGCACTTCAAATATTAGGACAAAAACAGTTGAAAGATAACGTGGAAATAATTACCACTATTTTGTATCTTGGAGCAGTCGCTAAAGGCAAAGGACTTAACATAACTCTAAACTGGATCCCATCCCATATTGTAGTCCCATTAAATAAGAAAGTCGATGAAATTGCTAAATTGGCAACTCGTCATCCAGTGATACATAAAACAATTCAACCCAGCCTAGAGAACATAAAACATCACCAAAAAACTCTCACACCTCAACAAAGCCTATCTACACCAGAGAGTAACTGGAGGTTCGCCCTCTGCAATATGGTATCTTTAGGCAACCAAATTAAAAAGGTTAAATATCCCAAAAGGAATCCACAGGGAAATAGCAGTTAGGTTATATAGACTACGTCTATGTTACAAATGCAACTGGGAGATTGGTGAACTCCGACAGAGAGAGAGTGCATCTTCTGCCAGACTGTCACAGAAAAGCCATTACTTCACTATCTTCTGGAATGTGAAGCAACCAACGACCTTAGAAGAGCTTTAAGAGTCCCTGAATCTTGCAGTGGCCGCCCTGAAGCCATCAACACAGCCACTCTCCTGGTCAAAAAAGGTGTCCAGCAGCTGGACACCCTCATAAAGACTGTTAAGCAGTATCCTTCCCCGCGTAAGCAGCTTGACGATTAAATGCGACCTCAGAACACTGAAAAGAATTACCGAAGAAAAAATTGTACCACTTACGGCCTATTCATGCCCGTGCCACCTCTTGGGTGGCTTATTCTTTATCAATCAATCATTAGGATTGGCTGGGATGTTAGGACAGAGTGAAGGAACGGTGCTCAACCACTTGCACCATTAGGAATCGAACGCCTACCATGCAAAAAAAGCGAGTGGAAAAAGTATGGAGTGAAAAAACCATACACAGTTTCTTGGACCTTCGGGGATTGAACAGAAAACATATTTTATAGACAACGTAGATCTCAATCAAATTAAACAGATCGAATTCTTCGAACTTATTTTCTCCAATTTATTAAGGTATATTTGGGATTTATTCTACTTAGTATTTATTAAATGAATAATTTCTTAGCATAAGTTGGTTATGGGCATACATTAACAGCCTAAACACCCTAATAAACAGTGGTTCATCTTCTTTAACGCTTAAGTATTATTGAGACCTAAAGCTGATTTGAACATTTTATCTTAAGTAATGAATGCAAGGCAGAGAAAAAAGTGAATTGTAGTGTATTTGACACATAGATCAGATAAGATTTTCCTTATTTTAGGTTTCAAATGTTTGCCCGAAACTTAAATAAAAATATCTTGAAGGTTTATTTTCTACTAGCTGTACCTCCCCACCAATCCCCCTGGGGGGGATTGGTGGGGAGGACTGGAAGACAGGGATAGGTTGCTGTGACTCAGCAACGCACATGCGTTGCTGAGTCACAGCAACACGTGGCCGGGTACAGCTAGTAGAAAATAAAACTTCAAGAAATTTATATTTTAGTTTCGGGCAAACATTTGAAACCTAAAATAAGGAAAATCTTATCTGATCTATGTGTCAAATACACTTCAAATTCACTTTTTTCTCTGCCTTGCATTCATTACTTAAGATAAAATGTTCAAATCAGCTTTAGGTCTCAATAATACTTAAGCGTAAGAAGATGAACCACTGTTTATTAGGGTGTTTAGGCTGTTAATGTATGCCCATAACCACTTATGCTAAGAAATTATTCATTTAATAAATACTAAGTAGAATAAATCCCAAATATACCTTAATAAATGGGGAGAAAATAACTTCGAAGAATTCGATCTGTTTAATTTGATTGAGATCTACGTTGTCTATAAATATTTTCTTTCAATCCCCGAAGGTCCAAGCAACTGTGTATGGTTTTTTCACTCCATACTTTTTCCACTCGCTTTTTTTGCATGGTCGGCGTTCGATTCCTAATGGTGCAAGTGGTTGAGCACCGTTCCTTCACTTTGTCCTAACATCCCAGCCAATCCTAATGATTGATTGATAAAGAATAAGCCACCCAAGAGGTGGCACGGGCATGAATAGGCCGTAAGCGGTACAATTTTTTCTTCGGTAATTCTTTTCAGTGTTCTGAGGTCGCATTTAATCGTCAAGCTGCTTACGCGGGGAAGGATACTGCTTAACAGTCTTTATGAGGGTGTCCAGCTGCTGGACACCTTTTTTGACCAGGAGAGTGGCTGTGTTGATGGCTTCAGGGTGGCCACTGCAAGATTCAGGGACTCTTAAAGCTCTTCTAAGGTCGTTGGTTGCTTCACATTCCAGAAGATAGTGAAGTAATGGCTTTTCTGTGACAGTCTGGCAGAAGATGCACTCTCTCTCTGTCGGAGTTCACCAATCTCCCAGTTGCATTTGTAACATAGACGTAGTCTATATAACCTAACTGCTATTTCCCTGTGGATTCCTTTTGGGATATTTAACCTTTCTAATTTGATTGCCTAAAGATACCATATTGCAAAGGGCGAACCTCCAGCTACTCTCTGGTGTAGATAGGCTTTGTTGAGGTGAGAGTTTTTTGGTGATGTTTTATGTTCTCTAGGCTGGGTTGAATTGTTTTATGTATCACTGGATGACGAGTTGCCAATTTAGCAATTTCATCGGCTTTCTTATTTAATGCGATTCCAACATGGGATGGGATCCAGTTTAGAGTTATGTTAAGTCCTTTGCCTTTAGCGACTGCTCCAAGATTCAAAATGGTGGCAATTTTTTCCACGTTATCTTTCAGCTGTTTTTGTCCTAATATTTAAAGTGCAGCTTTTGAGTCTGTGTGTATGATTGCATTTTGAATGTTTTGTGCAATCACATATGCGAATGCCTGTTGTATGGCAAACAGCTCAGTTTGGGTTGATGATACTAGTCCCCCCCCCCCAGTCTCCAATATGCCTGTACGCTGGCCGTGCAAAGAGCAGCGCCAGCACTCTCATATTCTGTGTCAACCGATCCTTCTGTGAAGATGTTGGTGGCTCCTGCTACTGCAATGCTAAACATTTGCTTTTCTATTATGCGCCTTAGGATTGTTGGATCATAGGCAGCCTTTTTCATTTGGAGACTTTCTATTAATATTTTGAAAGTAGGCTCTTCCCACGGTGCGGAATAAGTGTAATTTGGGTGTGGTTGATCACCCTCTCTATCAGGATTCATGCTTTTAAATGTAGTCTGTTTAGGACATTCCCTGCTCTTGCAGCCCAAGAGTTTTCATTGTTTTGGCCAAGTCCAACCACCAAGGCCTTCCGAACTGGGATTGGATCAGGGGAAATAATTATCTTACTGATAATTGTAGCTGTTCTTTGTGATATTCTTTCTTGAAGAGAGGGCAGACCCGTTTCCAGTCTTAGAGTTTCAAGCCTAGTCCACATGGGAGCTCCCAGTAGCAGTTCTCATAGCATTCTTTTGGGCAACTTCAAGCTTTTTCCACTGTTGGTGTGATAGACTTGTGAGTGCAGGTGCGGCATAGTCGATCACTGATCTGACTGTCTTTAAATAGTATGTGCGAAGGACTTGCAGATTGGCTCCTCCAGAGAGGGAGGTTAGCGACCTGAGGATTGCCGTCCGGGCCACAGTTCGCTCTCTCAAGTATGTGACCTCAGCATTAAAATTCATGTGTTTGTCCAGGATTATTCCTAAATACTGATAGGTATCCACCCATTCAATTGGTTGACCCTGTACTGTGAGTTGGATGTTGGGCTTCGCTATTTTTATAGGCATGGCTTTTTTTGTTGAGGGGTTGAGTTTGATACCAATCTGCTTTGCCTCTTTAATGATGCAGTCTAAGCATTTGGGTGCAAGGCGCGCCGCATCCCTTCCTTTTATGATGATGACAAAGTCGTCCGTGTAGTTTAGCACCCTGCACGGATGTGGGAGTTTCAACCTCATTATTCTTTCCATTAAACAGTTGCAGAGAAGGGGGCTGAGAATACCTCCTTGTGGTGTACCATTTTTATGTCATGTATTCAGAGACTGTGCCATGAAGTTTTTGCTGTGCCATGTCTCTTGCTTCTCTGTTTATGAGACAGTTTTTGGTCCAGGAGAGCAGGTTGCCTTTGACCTCTTTGTCGATGAGGCAGCAGAGAATAGCTGGGGCGCTAGCCAGTTCAAAGGCTTTCTCGAGGTCCAGGAATATCAGCATTCCTGATCTGTCATTCAAGTGGGCTAACAGAGTTGTAATAAATTCCACTGTGCCAACCCCTCTTCTATAGGCATACATATCATTGTGCAGTTTAGGCATTTTCCACTCCAGTCTGTTGAGTGCCATTCTGTCAGCCATCTTGGCTGCACAGCTTTGGAGAGAGATGCGTCTGGGATTAGCTGGATCTTTGGGTTTTGGGATCGGTACTATGTCTGCTCTATTCCAAGTGTAGGTCTATTTTGAGATGTCCAGGCTAAATTAATTAACCTTAGGTATGCAGCGTTTCCCTCTGGCCCGAGGTTTCTAATCATTTTATAGGTTATTTTGTCGTCTCCAGGGGTTGTATCCTTGGAGTTTTTTTCCCAATTGAGCTTATACAGTATGAAAGGGGCATTAGTGTCAGAGACTTCTTCACATGCTGTAAGGATTCTGTGCCACCTTCCTTCCTCTTTTCCCGTCTGTACTGCTAATACATCTGGTGGAAGCTGATTGTTGGCTCCTCTTTCTGCAAACCTGGTTCCCAGTACTTCAGCTTCCTGTTGAGGATCCTTGGGGTGTGGGGCTTTAGGTGTTTTATTTCCTTTGGCCCGGTGGATTTGCTGCCACATCTCTCCACGAGAGGTGTGTTTATTCAGATGTGAACATTCCAGCCACTTTTGTTCTTTTATTAGTCTGGTTTCTCGATGCACATATTCCTTGATCTCACAAAGTAAGGTCCTGTTGCGGTCACTTGGCTGCTTTTTGTATAACTTTCTTGTTCTGTTGAGTCTATGGTTGAGTTCTTTGACACGTTCGCAATAGTACCAATGATCTTTATGGTGTCCGGTGGACTGTTTTTCAGTGGGATTGAGTGGTTGGCTGCACCTTGAATCGCTTTGACCAAATCTTGTTCTGCCTGATTAATGTCTTCGGGAACATTATAGTTTCTAAGCCACTGAAATGAGGTTTTGAAATCGGTCCCAGTTTGCTAAAGCAAAGTTCCAGGCTTCAGATGAAGGCGGAGGTGGGATGGATAGATCTAATTTAAGATCAATTTGGACCCCATAGTGATCGCTTTTGAGTGTGGGTTCAACTGACCATGTTGCTGCATCTCTTAGGGAGGTGAAACGAAGGTAAGGTCTAATCTGCCTCCTTGGATGTGGGTGGGTTCATTCTTGTTTAGGATTTGGATTCCTTGTAGCTGGTCTAGTAGATGTGCAATGTGAGTGCCGGCCTCATTTGCTGTGTTCGAGCCCAGTGCCAATCGATGATGGGCATTAAAATCTCCACAAATGATTGTGTTTGATGTAGTCGCATGTCCAAATAACACAGAGAGATCCATTTCAGCATGTGGAGACAATTGTGCTCAATTATCTTCCGAGTATCTGTGGTTTGCTTGATACCGTGTATCGACAGCAGACTTTCGACCAATTCCGTGACCAAAGTTTTGAGCATTGGTCAGAGAGCGTCCAGCTGTGCGGGAGCACTATTTACTGCTGTTCAGGTTTGGGTCCTGGATACTTTTTTAACCCTTCTCAGTGGACACTTTGACACTGGAATTGTTACTCTTACCCTTATTGCCCCCAGTGTGCTTACTGAATGCAATGGGCGGGCGACTGCTTTGAGCATGTTTCTTGTGGCCCAAAGTTATTTCTTTGTCCTGGACGGTGGCCTTCACACCCTTCACCATGGCCGATGGTGAAGGGCCGTGTGCCCCCTCTACCTGAATAGGTAGACTCCTCGCGGTTTTAGTGGGCAGGGGAGCTGGTATATGTTTTAGTGGGGGCTTCGGCTCCGCTGTCGGCGTGGTGGGGTTTGTTTGAAGCCTTTTGAGCCTTTCAGGGCATTTCAAGTTCCAGGCGTGATGTGCCTTGGAGCATTTTGGGCACTTTGCTTGGACAGGGAGGTTTGCCTTGTGTTTACCAATGCATATTTATGTGTCGTGGGGCTGGCTACAGACTCCACACCTCACTGGGCGTTGGCAGCCATCTTTGTGATGTCCAAATCTCTGACATATGAAGCATCTTAGGGGCTCTTGGGTGTAAGGCCTGTGTTGGAACACGCCCAAGATTCCAAGGTAAAGTTTCTCCGGGGATCCGTCCTCCTACTGTGAGAAGGGCTTGTCGGGTTATCCTGCTTTGTGGTTTTTACCTGGCATCTTTCTGCTGACCACATATTTCAGCTTTTTTAGATGGTCAAGGGCCAAATGCAAGGGATAGTGGAGGACAATGATTTTTCTTGTTTTATCCATCCTAATGCCCTTCCAAGTGCTATATATTCATAATGGCCTGGCGTCTTCACCTCATCATTTCATTACCTTACATTACATCCTCTTCTCAAAGATATTAATTTTTCCTTCCCGACTGTCTCCTTCACACGCCTTAACTGTCAGTTGAAGATGTATGGTGAAGTGGATAATATATTACTGCTAAGTTCTTCATTAAAAAGGAAAAGTTGTGGCCAGACAGGGAGGTCGGACCCGGTGTTCACGCGGTCACCAGTTCGACCTACCATAACTACTTCTTCCTTTTTCATATATTTCCCAAATAATACTTAGAATTATTTAGTCCTATTTTTTCCTCTATTTAATCCTCATTAATATTTATTACCTTTTCATATATCTATTCCAGCACCTTTTACATATCTATTTATCACATTTAAATTAGTTCTTTAATCTTCATGTATTTATTAATCAATTCACATTCTTATATACTTAATCCCCTGTATTTTTACACTTAATCATCTTAATAACTATTCAATTGCATAAAAAATTTTATTCTTTCTTGTTTTATTTGTTTAAATATTTTCTATCTATGTATTTATAACTTAGCTATTTTGCCATCACCTTTTATCTGTCTTTTCAATCTCTTATAATTTTTAATTTACATATTATCAACGAACAATTTATATCGTTCAAGAATACAACGTTTAATGCTTGATGGGAAAACGAGTTGAGTGTTGCATCACATTGCTAACGGCTTATGAGTGTTGAAACACAGCAGTAACATGTTTGAGTGATGCACATAGGAGTAACGTGTTGTGAGTGTTATAACACATAAATGCCATTTTGTGAGTAGTGTAACACAGAAATGACGTTCTGTAAGTGTTGCACTCATAAATTATAGACTGGGAGTGCTGTGTTACTCATTGCAACACAGGATTATCGTATTGTGAGAGTTGCGCCACACAAATATCCTCGTCTCACTTCAGAGACTACGAAACACTTCTCCCGACCCTGGGGATTTGTTTGGATTGAGTTTCACTATTTGTTTAATAACATCCTCCCTGATAACTGCTAAACTAGTCAACCTGTCCTCTTGCCCACCCATATAAACTTGTTCGGCTGAAAGTATAATGTTAAGTTCCTCTTTAGTAAATACAGTGATAAAATATTATTAAAAATACTAATCATCTTTTGTCATTATCAGTTATCTGACCTGTCTCAGTTTTTAATGGACCTATCTTATCTCTAATCTTTGTTCAATATAACTGAACAAACATTTAAGACTTTGCCTGCCCTTCTATGCGAACTTCTAGTTTCTTTTTGCCTGCCTTATCTCTTTTTTTAAACATTTCTCATCAGTTGAACGAATTTTGTTTTAAAACTGTCTTCCCCTTTCCTAATCCTTTTGTACCAAGCACTCTTTCTACCTATAATGTTCTTCCGCTTCTTTGTTATCTATTTCAGGTCAATATTATTCGATCTATTTAATTTATGGTATAACGTTCCCGTGCCTGCCTAAAATATTTTTAATAAGTTTTAATTAAAATCCACATCAAAACCCCTTTTTACATCATCCATCGCTGGGTTCACGTCTTGCCCCAATGCCGCTCACCCCCCCCCCCCATGGGCCGGTTTCAATTGATTTCCAAGCCAGTTCCAATCAAATAGATTACACTTTGCAATCTATTTCACCCAAAAAAAAAATCTTAGGCAATAAATTAGGCTTTTCGAAAATCTGGCACTATAAAAGATTTTCTCTTACAAATCTATTACATTCTATGCTAAATCTGATTTCATTGTGATCACTGTTCTGTAGTTCACTCCCTATTTCGATAACATTATTTTGTGTTTCCCTGTTTGTAAAACTAAGTGTAAAATATTATTTTTGGGTGTTGGTTTCTTAATGTGTTGCTTAAGTAAGCAATCGTCAATTAATTCTAAGAAATCTTCTACTTTT
>WNGS01005473.1:79755-90538 GCA_020271785.1 Procambarus virginalis
CACTCGTAAAACAACGTAAAGGATTACTGTTTGTGAGTAAGCAACCAACACGCCCTTCCTTGCTTAATTCAAGATGGCCAGTCCCTCCTCCTTGGGCAGGACGCTCGTTCCCAAATTCGATTTTATTGATTTCCGAAAGAAGGATTTTTATTTAGTTTATTTGAATACTCATAACTTACTTTAATTTATAGAATAATTTTCTAATATACACACAGTCCTCAGACAGATGTTTTTAACGTTATACTATGCAATCAGATTTTGTTGCGAGAAAATTTTAGGTGACGTGGCATAACATTTGTTGTTATACATTTTCTAAAGAGAAATTGTCCACCGTCTTTTCTGGAATAACTTTTATTTTCATTTTATTTATGATTTTATTAACACAAGATCAGCAATAATTTCTAACTGTATGCTGTGTTAAAGGTATTATATAAGATGTGGGAAGTTTTCCTATACTATATTGGTTATTACTAGTATATTGTGCATATATAGGAAGGAATAGAGATATTTGTACACGAGTTTCTCAAACAAATTGGACAAGGTGAGCAGGATTGATATTGGTTATAGTTATTGATTTTAGTGCGATCACCAGTTTTATGGACTGTGATTGCTGTAGCCAAATTAAAAGTATTTGGGAAGAAAACCCTTGGGTGCTTTCTATAGAGTAGGGTTGGTAATCTCCGAATTGTTACTATAATTATTTTAAAGTGAGAGGATAATAATAATAATATCTGAGGAGTTGGATGGGGACAGGTACAGAGACTCGGGATAGCTGCCAGAGAGTTAATCACTTACATTTACTTGGAATGTTTGGAACTTATTAGGAAGGAAGGGGCCAATGGAAGAAAAAGAAACTATTGAAATTAGTAGCCATGTCAACGGCTGATAACATACTTATATTTCCAGCTATAAATATTGTTTTTTATCTAAGTGCTTCTATAACTCTAATATCTTTGAAATAATGTTCCATGTTTTCTCCAAGTTACCTTATATTTTATTCAAGTGATTTTCATATTAGGCTGTCTTGGCTTATTTTATTTTCTTAGAAAGTAGTGAGGAGTATTACTTATTACTGAAACAGTTCTCTAAGAATGAATCCTAGCCAGCATTTCTTCTTAAATTTCTTGTTTTTTATTAATTCATATAAATGTCTCTTTAGCGAGCCAAGGGTTGTTGATACTTTTAATCATAAGTCCTTTACTTACGACTTGTTTTGAAAGTAAAGGACAGTGAGAATTATAGAAGCTCGGAGCTTTGTGAGGAAATGTCTGCACACCTAGATTAACATTAGTCACATTTTTGAATTCCATTTCGCTTTTTATGTTGCCAGCAGCATCTTCAAACTTACTTATGGAAGATTTTGTATGCAGTCTAAACTCATTTTCTTATTTTAAGTGGAGGTTTAGAAATGTTGGTTAGGATAAATGTTGGGTGGTGTGGTCTGTAGAATCATCAGTGATCATTCCAGAGATTAGTGGAGAAGTTATGTTAGTCTAAATGTGGTCTGAGTTGAAGGCAGTTGTTTCAGTAATTCTAATGGGTGTAGTAATCAGGAGCAACACCACGCAGGAGTTCATACAGTATGGGAGGGGGTAGAGTTTTGTTCACCCTTGGCCCGATTGTGGGAGAGTTTTATTCAGCCTTGGACGGTGGTGGGGGGAGTTCTGTTCACCCTTGATCTGGTGGCAGGGGAGAAAGTTTTGTTGACCCTTTGGCCCGGTGGGGGGGGGGGGAGTTTTGTTCACCTATAGCCCAGTAGCGGAGGAGGAAGTTTTGTTCATCCTTGGCCTGCTTGTGAGAATGTTTTGTTCATCCTTGGCCTGCTCGTGAGAATGTTTTGTTCACCTTGGCCCAGTGGCAGGAGAGAAATTTTTTCACCCTTTACACTGTGGCGGGGGAATTTTCTTCACCATTGAGCCGGTGATGGGGACGTTTTGTTCACACTTGGCCCAGTGGCAGGGGAGAACGTTTTGTTCACTTGTTCATCCTTGGCCTAGTGCCGGGGGAGGAAGTTTTGTCACACTTGGTCCAGTGATGGGGAAGTTTTGTTCACCCTTGACCCTATGGCAGGGGAGTTCTGTTCACCCTTGACCCTATGGCAGGGGAGTTCTGTTCACCCTTGTCCCAGTGTTGGCAGAATTTAGTTGATTCTTGGCATGGTGGTGGGGGAGTTTTGTTCACCCTTAGCCTGTTGATGGGGGAGGAAATATTGTTGATCCTTGGCCCTGTAGTGGTGGAAAGAGATTTGTTGACTTTAGTCAGGTGAAAGGGGTGGGAGCTTTTTCATCTTTGGGCAAGTGGAAGGAGTTTGTTCACCCTTGGCCTGGTGGTGGGGGTGGCAGTTTGGTCACCCTGGCCTGGTGGTGGGGGTGACAGTTTGTTCACTCTTGGCCTAGTGGTGGGGGTGAGAGTTTGTTCACTCTTGGCCTGGTGGTGGGGGTGGCAGTTTGGTCACCCCTGGCCTGGTGGTGGGGTTGAGAGTTTGGTCACCCTTGGCCTGGTGGTGGGGGTGGGAGTTTGTTCACCCCTGGCCTGGTGGTGGGGGTGGGAGTTTGTTCACCCCTGGCCTGGTGGTGGGGGTGGGAGTTTGTTCACCCCTGGCCTGGTGGTGGGGGTGGGAGTTTGTTCACCCCTGGCCTGGTGGTGGGGGTGGGAGTTTGTTCACCCCTGGCCTGGTGGTGGGGGGTGGGAGTTTGTTCACCCCTGGCTGGTGGGGGGGTGGGAGTTTGTTCACCCCTGGCCTGGTGGTGGGGGTAGGCAGTTTGTTCACCCCTGGCCTGGTGGTGGGGGGGTAGGAGTTTGTTCACCCCTGCCTGGTGGTGGGGNGGTCGTGGCGAGCGGACGTGTCCGCTGCTCGCTCCAGGCTGTTTTGGTGCTTGTTGCCAGTTTTGGCCGTTTGGGGGCGTGTGTCTCTTGCTCGCCTGTGCTGACGTGGACTTCACGATGGGGGTCCCCCTCCCACCAATACTGCGGGCTCAGTCTGTGGGCTTGGAATTTTCCAGCAGGCTGGGTACCCGAGATCGCGCGGTGTGTGAGCAGCTGGACGTTCCTGTGATGGACATTACGGCGTCGAGCTGGTGACGCCCGTCGAGTGATTATTAAGTTCTCAGCGGAGTTGGCGTACCGCGAATTTCTCCGTCGCTACGAGGGGCGGACATTCCCTCTGCCGGATGGTGCGGGCACTGTTTCAATCTCTGATCGGAGTGGTGCCCTCACCTACGTCAGCGTGCATGGGGCTCCATTGGAATTTCCGGAGGGTCTGCTCCGGCGGTACTTCGGCCGTTTTGGCGCCGTCGTTAGTGTGCGGGTGAACGTGGTATCTTCGAGCCCACTTAAGGGTGTGAGGACGAACATTCGCACCCTGGGCATGAGGCTCCGGGAGGATATTCCGTCCTCTGTGCGTCTGATGGGGTACACAGTTCGTGTGTTTTACGCCCGCCAGCCTCGGACGTGTTATCGTTGTGGCCTGTTGGGCCATCAGGCTGCTGACTGTTCTGCGCCGGCCTCTGCGCCTGTGAACCTCTTCAGTGAGGAGGATTTTCCACCGCTTCCTGTGGAGGAGGTTTCTGTGGCTATGGACGACTCTCCGGCCGCGGATATGCCCCCTGTGTCGCCTGATGCGCCCCTGTGGTGGTGGCTTCTCTCCGGAGGTTGTGTCATCGCCTGGTGATCATCCTGCTCCGCCTAGTGTCTCTGGGATTCTTCGGCCGACGCTCTGCTCGAATCCCCCGTCTTCCTCTGCTGCATCTGACCCTGTCCCTGTCCCTGCACCCTCGACGTCTGTTCCGGCTGTGCTGGGTGCTGGGGTGGTTCCGGCGCTTCTCCATGTGTCTGGCCTGGTGCCCCATGTGGTTGAGGATGCTGCAGTACTGCGGCGTGCGTCGGTTCGCCCGGCTTGTATTGAGCGTGTGTCTGAGTCGGCTCCGGGTCTGATGATGTGCGCCCGTGCCTAAGCGTTCCCGGCGTTCGTCGTCTGCGTGGGCGGACGTTGGCGAATTCGACGCTTGTGAGTCTGCAGGCGACAGCGGGGTGGCTACGGCTGCATTGCGTACTACGGTGGCGGTGGAGGTGCATTTGCCAGAGGATGCCTGTGACGGTCTTTCGGCCTCCACTTCCGATCTAGTGGCTGCGGTTCCTGCTTCGGGTGCATCGCCTGCCTCGGATGGCTCCGGTTCTTCGTGGGGGGTGGTGCCCCTGCTGAGGTCCGTGGTGAGCGGGGTGGCTTGTGCTGCTGTTGAAAAAGACTGCTCGCTCTGGAGATTCTGTGCCTCTTGCCTCGGTCCCCGGTTCCTCGACTACGGTTTCGCCGCCTCTTCCTTCTGCGGCCGTCTCTTCAGTGTCTCCTGCGGTCTCGGTGGAGGCATTGCCTTCTCGTCGTTTGTCCCCTGCTCCTGTGCGTCCACGACGCGGCCATCTCGGCAGCCCTCGTACGCTTCATCGGTGTCGTCTGCTACGTCGGAGGGCGTGGCTTGTGATCCCCAGCCTCGTTATGCGACTGCCTTTGACCTTCGGAGGTACCAGTATCCGCCTGATCTGGAGATTCCAGAGTTTATGCCGGGTCCGCGGCAGCTGGGGGGTCGTCGCCCCACCGAAAAGGAGTAACTGCTTTGGGAGGGCTATAAAAGAATGTGTCCCTGTTAAGTATCTTTCTCCCGAGGAGTTGGTTTTTTGCTTGACCCATGCTTCCTTTATGTATTGTGGGTTGTGGGTTATTGCCATTAGTATGCATGGTTGTGTGGTGTGGGTCGGGTGTATGAGTGGGTGGGGAGGGTTTGTTTACCGGTCCCTGCATGCTCCGGTTTGTGGTTGTGGGTTTCTTTGTGTGCGGTGTATGCAGTGTGCGTGTGTGTCCGGTTCCTGTGTGTGTGTGTCTGGTTGTGGATGGTATGTTCCTTTATTATGTTTTGTGGTTTCTTTAATGATGTTGTTTGTGCGCTTGTTTGTGAAGTGCTTCAGGCTTTTGGCGAGTATGTTTTGTTGTAATTTTATTTTCCTGTCTTATTATTATTGTTATTATTGTTATGGTTCTTATTATTTTTTCTGTTCGTGTTGGTGCCTCTCCGTGTGTGTTTACGGTGCTGGTAGCCTTGTTCTGTTTTTTACTGTTTTAGTGTCACTTCTGTGTTGTATTCCGCTGTGTTTGTCTTTATTATTTGAAATTTGTTTTTTGTACTTATTGTTGACATTGTTTTTGTAAATTTTGTTGTTTTGTGGTCGGCCCTTCCAGACGGCGTTTTTTTTCTTGTGTTTATGTACATATGTTCTTTATGTTTTTTGCACGTGTATGCTTTCTTTGTTCTGTCTGTGGTTTTTGGTTTGTTTTATTGTATTTATAAGCATGCTTTCATGTAAACATCAAAATAAAAAAAAAAAAAAGTTGACACTCGCACCCCTACTCGTCGGTCAGAGATGATGATATTTACTTAGGTAGGGAATTAGCTTTCTTTTTTCAGAGCACAAAAGTTTGCTAATTCTATAAGTATCATTTTTCATTTAGTGGGAAAACCCTTGCTTCTGTCCTTTAAAGACTCGGCAAGGTATGCCTACATTCTTGGACTACCAAATTCACTTTTGGAGCAATTAAATGTTTCATTTGTTTTAGAAACTCAGTTTCATTTATTTAGTAGGATTTTCTCGCCCTATTCTCTTACATTGAGTACCGGGTACAAGATTTCCTGCGCTTTTGATTGATTAATCATTTACCATCCTAAAATTAACGTTAATTGTTAACGATTAAAATTCCACAGGATAGTTACCAGTTGCCACGTCATCCTGTTACTGACACTTAGCATACAAGTATATTCATTGTACATTTATTTGCTATTTTCACCATGTTTCGTCTCCCAGCTTTCCGTAACGATCCAGCAGGTGAAATAGGGACATTAAGTCGTGCCCAGAGGACCGAATTACAAGCTCTTGCCCGCGAGTATCAACTAGATGTTCCCCAAGGAGCCAACAAAAATGACTTGCATAATTTAATATTGGATCACCTCTTAGATGAAGGGAAGATAGACTCTGAAACTCACGAAAATTATTCTATTGCAGATAGACATGCTCTGGCAACTATGAAGGTAAAGCTCGAACTTGCAAAAATCGAGCGGGAACAAAAGAAAGAAGAGGCTGCCCTAAGGAAGGAAGAACAGGAGTAATAAAAAACACATCTATCTCTGTCTCAACGAATGGTGGCATTAACTTACTTGCCTGGGAGATGCTAAAGCTTACTGGAAGATTAGCTTCAGCTTGTTGGCGCCGAGTGAGGTGTGTAGTTTCCAAGTCGAGTTCTTTTCTATGGTATTCTAGAGCAGTATCGGCTTGCTTTTTATTGTGTTCACGTTGTATCTCCAGATCACGTTCTCTTAATTCAACCTGATCACGTTGTAGGGCCGCTTGTTCTTTCTGGAGCTGCAGAGCTTCCTTCTGGCGTTCACGTTCAAGGGCAAGTTCGTGTTCCTGTTCTTTTTTTAGGGCAGCCTCGCGTTCCTTGAATTGTAGAGCTTCATTTTGGTGATCACGCTCTATTTTCGCTAGTTCTAACTTTAACTTCATAGCTGCCAGAGCTTGTCGGTCTGCAATAGAATAGTTTTCGTGAGAGTCAGAGTCTATAATCCTATTATGAAAGAGGTGGTCAAGGATAAGTTTATGCAATTCACTTTTCTTGGCTCCATGGGGAACATCTAGTTAGTACTATGTGCTAGAGTTTGCAATTCTGTCCTCTTGGCACGAATTAAGTTCCCTACTTCATTTGCTGGATCACAACAAAATGCTGAGAGACGAAACACTTTGAGATAGCAAACAGATGCACAGAGAATACACCAGTGGTATTATAAGTGTCAGTAACAGGATGACGTGGCAACTGGTGACTATCCTGTGGGAATTCAATCGTTAATGTAAAAACAATTAACGTTAATATTAAATGTTAAGTGATTAAATAATCAAAATGCAGGGAAATCTTGTACCTGGTACTCTATATACGAGAATAAGGGCAAGAAAATCCTACTAAAATAAATGAAACTTTGATAGTTTCAAAAGTGAGAGGTAGTTCAAAAACGTAGGAATACCTTGCCCAGGTCTCTATTGGATAGAAGCAAAGGGTTTCATACTTAACTAGATGATACTTACAGAATTAGCGTTCTTTGTGCTCTGGAAAAGATTGCCAATTCCCTACCTGTGTAAGTATCATAATCTCTGACCGACGCGTAGGGGTGCGAGTGTCAACTGGTGATGAGAACTGCTTGTTGAGATCCCAACTCGACAGCGTAAGGAAGTGCACTTGGAGCAGCCGTGGAGTGCGGACGTGTCCCTCCGTGAGTGCTGGAGTTGTTCGCTGTTTGGTCGCCAGGTGGCGGGGCGTCGCTGCCCTACCAGTGTTGTTGCCTGGCTGGCTGCTGCTGACGTGGCGGAACTGAGTTACGATGGGGGTCCCCCTCCCACCGGTACTGCGGGCTCAGTCTGTGGGCCTGGAATTTTCCAGCCGGGCTGGATACCCAGAGATTGCACGGGTGTGTGAGCAGCTGCAGGTACCTGTGATGGATATCTACGGTGTCGAGCTGGTGACGGCCCGTCGGGTGATCCTGAAATTCACTGCAGACATGGCGTATCGCGAATTTCTACGTCGATACGAGGGGCGGACATTGCCTCTACAGGATGGTGCGGGCACTGTGTCCATATCTGATCGGAGTGGTGCCCTCACATACGTCAGCGTCTATGGGGCTCCTTTGGAGTTTCCGGAGGGTCTGCTCCGGCGGTACTTCGGCCGTTTTGGCGCCGTCGTTAGTGTGCGGGTGAATGTGGTATCTTCGAGCCCACTAAAGGGTGTCCGCACGAACATTCGTACCCTGGGCATGAGGTTACGGGAGGATATCCCGTCCTCTGTGCGTCTGCTGGGGTACACAGTTCGTGTGTTTTACGCCCGCCAGCCCCGGACATGTTATCGCTGTGGCCTGTCGGGCCATCAGGCTGCTGAATGTTCTGCGCCGGCCTCTGCGCCTGTGAACCTCTTCAGTGAGGAGGACTTCCCACCGCTTCCTGTGGAGGAGGTTTCTGTGGGTCTGGACGCCTCCCCGGACGCGGCTAAGCCCCCTGTGTCGCCTGATGCGCCCCCTGTGGTGGACGTTCCCCCGAATGTCGCCGACCCTCCTCAGGATGTTGCGATGCCCTCGGTGGATACTCCTGCTCCTGTCCCTGATGCTCCCGTGGGCCTTTCTGATGCTCCCTCCTCGCCGTCTGCTCACCCGTCTTCAGTTGCTGCGCCTGGCCCTGCGTGCTCGCCTGCATACTCGCCTCGGGTCCCGGCTGCGCTGAGTGCTGGGGTGGCTGTGGGGCCTCCTGTTGTATGTGGTCCGGTTCCCCCTGCGGTTGAGGCTGCTGCTGTCATGAGACGGGCGTTGGTCCGCACGGCTTGTGATGCCCGTGGTTCTGGGTCCGCCTCCGGCTCTGAGGATGTGCGCCCGGTGCCCAAGCGGTCCAGGCGTTCTTCTACTGCATGGGCTGATGTGGAGGGTTTCGACGCCGATGGGTCTTCGGGAGATGATGTGGTGGTCGCTGACGTCCATGTACCTGCTGATGCCAAGATTGTGTGTATGATTCACCTCCTGTTTCTTCTGTAGGCGGTTCTCCGCAGTGGGGGGTGGTTGCTCCTCCGGACGTTGGTGAGGTGGGTGCTGGTGCAGGCCGCGACCTCGTGTTGTTGCTAAAGAAGGATGTTCGGCGAGGGGGGCCCCTGCAGGTGTCCCGTCCGGTGGTTGCTGCGGAGCCCTGTGGGGCTGCCAAGGTTACAAGTGCGCTGCCCGTTGCCCGCGCCTGTAAGGGGAAGCCCGTCCCGTTCATCTTGGCCTCCGGCGTGGCGTATGATTCGAAGACCAACCCTTTGGATTTTCACTTTCATGACCGAGTGCTGCCTGTTCCGTGGTGCCCCTCGACTGTCTGGGTTCCACAGGCTCGGGTATTTGTTGAGGGTGTGCCGATTTCGATGCCCGATCCTCGGACGACCCTTCGTCACCCTATTTTGGACGACATCCTGTTGCTGTGGGAGGCGTATTGTGTTCTTTTCCCGGCAGCGGAGTGGCCGGATAAGTATGCGCACTCTTGATAGTTTGTGTGCTTGCTGTGTATATCGAGTGTGTATTGGACTTTGGTATGTTCTGTGATATTTATTGTGTGCCCTTCAGGCCGATGTCGTATTTAGTTTTCTCAATGTCCCTGTTTATTGTAATTTAGGCTATACCTTTTCATAAATTGTTTCTTTGATTTTGTTGTATTATGTGCCCTTCTGGCTATGCTGTTTGCTCTCTTACGTGAGGGGTTTTGTGCAGAAATTTTGTTTTTTTGTTTCTTGTTTGAATTGTTATTGTGCCATGTTATTGTGCCATGTTATGATTTTATTATTTTTTTATTTTTTCTTGTTCTCTGCTTTCTCTGTGTATTATGGTCTTGGTTTATGTGTTATTGTATTTTGGGTATTGTTTGCCTGTTTGCGCTTTTTGTTTTCTTGATGTTTTTGTACTGTGATGTCGGTCCTTCTGGCCGGTGTTTGTTTTGTGTTTGCTACATTTGGTTTTCTTATGTACCTTTTATTGTATTTATTGCTTGTACTTGCATGCTTGCATGTAAAAATAAATTAAAAAAAAAAAACTGGACAGCGTAGTCCGTGCTAGAGGAACTATGGCCGTCTTTATCCTCCTTCGGTCGGACTGCAGAAGATAAGGGACGTGTTCCGAAGACAAACCAAAGTACCTGGGTACCATATGGGGTGATCTGCCGTAAATGAGAAATATTCTGGGGACGAGAATAAGGTGGAAACACGAGTAATAACACCGATGGATGAATAACCAATTAAGAGAGTGACTGTGGCCACCAGACACCACGTAATCCAAAGTCATCCAACACTCATAACATGTTATACTCGGGAAGCACAAAATACACAGCACCATAAAAATTATTGAAAGTTATGAAATTATTGAAAAGCAAAATGTAACAAAGCCAAGTACACTTACCAAAAATTAAAATGATTGGTCTAGTATCAGTACCTGAGTGAAGCTCCTAGGACAGGCCCCCATTAATGTGACGAGAAATGTAGTGTTAAGGCAATCTTCTCTATGGCTGGCGGAAATGCCAATCACATAAGAAAAAAAGAGAAAACAAAAATGTTGACTGCTTGGTGGTTGTCTTCCTGTGGAAAAGTGGGAGGAAAAACATGCAAACAAATCTTATAAATAATGAACCTTAATTTACTTTAAACAAATAGAACAAAATAAAGATAATCCCTTGGCTATGTACAGTGCGGATAAAAAATAGAGACAAAGACAAAACACAATATCAAATAAAATAATGATTACGTTACTCTACAATAAGCAAGACAAAATTAGTAAATGGTGCTGAGAATAGTGGCTGACTGAGACCTCTACTATATACGGAAGTATGCTAGGCAGTTCTAGTCAACAACGGCTTCTCCAATGGTTTCGTTGAAGACATCATAAGAAGGAAGGTGAAACGCCATGCAACCTCTGAAGAGACAACTAACAAAACACCTTTACCCCCTATTAGACCATTTTACAGGAACTTCTTTTCCACAGCTCATAAAACGGAAGAAAGGGTCCTGAAAGATATTGGTGATAGTATCCCTACAGACAAAAATCAGAAGACAATTTTCGATTTACTATAAAACCAAGAAAACTGCCAACCTACTCATGAGAAACTCTCCGACACAAAGCCGAACACTTTAAAAGAGACCAACGTCGTCTATGCCTTCAAATGCCCCTCTTGGGAATGTAAGCCTCAAAGAACT
>WNGS01005473.1:112071-124321 GCA_020271785.1 Procambarus virginalis
TTGTGTGAATTTTCAAAGCAATCAGTAAAGAACTTTCGAAGATTAGCGATTTTGAACAAACGAACATTTCCCATTTATTACCTAATAGCCAGAACGCACTTCTCGGCCTAGTATGCAAGGCCCGATTTGCCTAATAGGCCGAGTGATTTTCTTTATTTTCAATAAATTGTTTTCAACTAGTTTATTTGAATCATTAATATTTATTTGTATTAAGACCATAAATTATTTACCTAGTTATGTTAGTTTAGGTTAGGTTAAGATAGGTTAGTCTATAAGATAGGATCTAGTCCTGGGGACCATTCAGGCTTCTTTGCATTTGTGTTCCTCACGTGTTGCCCCAAAAAAAGAGGTGATTTGATAAATGCTATGCCCAAGATAACCTCCAGGTGCCGGCGGGGAAGTGGTTCATATAGCTCAGGCTATCACTTCCTTTTGTCCGGTCGTGATGGTCAAGTGGTTTAAGGCATCCCTGTACATACCAGTTGCGTTGCTCCTGGGAGTATGGGTTCGAGTCACTTCGGGGTGTGAGTTTTCAGTTGTATCTAGTCCTGGGGACCCATTCAGGCTGTTTGCATTTGTGTTCCTCACGTGTTGCCCCAAAAAAGAGGTGATTTGATAAAATGCTATGCCCAAGATAACCATCCAGGTGCCGGCGGGGAAGTGTTCATATAGCTCAGGCTATCACTTCCTTTTGTCCGGTCGTGATGGTCAAGTGTTTAAGGCATCCCTGTACATACCAGTTGCGGTTGCTCCTGGGAGTATGGGTTGCGAGTCACTTCTGGCGTGTGAGGTTTTCAGTTGTATCTAGTCCTGGGGACCATTCCAGGCTTGTTTGCATTTGTGTTCCTCACGTGTTGCCCCAAAAAAAGAGGTGATTTGATAAAATGCTATGCCCAAGATAACCATCCAGGTGCCGGCGGGGAAGTGGTTCATATAGCTCAGGCTATCACTTCCTTTTGTCCGGTCGTGATGGTCAATTGGTTTAAGGCATCCCTGTACATACCAGTTGCGTTGCTCCTGGGAGTATGGGTTCGAGTCACTTCTGGGGTGTGAGTTTTCAGTTGTATCTAGTCCTGGGGACCTTGTTTGCAAGGTCCTCAGGCTTGTTTGCATTTGTGTTCCTCACGGTGTGCCCCCAAAAAAAGAGGTGATTTGATAAAATGCTATGCCCAAGATAACCATCCAGGTGCCGGCGGGGAAGTGGTTCATATAGCTCAGGCTATCACTTCCTTTTGTCCGGTCGTGATGGTCAATTGGTTTAAGGCATCCCTGTACATACCAGTTGCGTTGCTCTGGGAGTATGGGTTTCGAGTCACTTCTGGGGTGTGAGTTTTCAGTTATATATATATATATATATATATATATATATATATTATATATATATATATATATATATATATATATATATATATATAATATATATATATATATATATATTAGTATATTTTTTTTTGGTAGCAGTCTTTCCTGTAGACATATGTTATTAAATATGACCGAAAAAGTAAGATTAATAATTCTAACACGAATTTTCTCAATTTTCCTTATGTTTGTTTTACTGATGACGGTAAATTAAAAATCAATTCTCCAAAATTCATTCTTTATTTCTTAGTCTGACGCGACACTTGAGCGCGTTTCGTAAAACTTATTACATTTTCAAAGACTTTAGTTACACACACACAGAACAACTATAACTGAACAGAGTTTAAATACCTGCATTTGGGTGAGGTGACATGTTACAATGGTTTGGGGTGAGGTGAGAACAAACACAGAACACGAAACAATGGGTATAAGGGAAGAATAGATCTGTAACTGCAGAAGCCTATTGGCCCGTATTTCTTGATGTTTCTATATTGGAGCGGAGTCTTGAAGTGGGTAGAATATAGTAGTGCGTTAATTGGCTGTTGATTGCTGGTGTTGACTTCTTGATGTGTAGTGCCTCGCAGATGTCAAGCCGCCTGTTGTCGCTGTATCTATCAATGATTTCTGTGTGTGTTTTTAAGATTTCTCTGGTGATGGTTTGGTTGTGGGAAGAGATTATATGTTCCTTGATAGAGCCCTGTTGCTTATGCATCGTTAATCGCCTGGAAAGAGATGTTGTTGTCTTGCCTATATATTGAGTTCTTTGGGGCTTACAGTCCCCAAGTGGGCATTTGAAGGCATAGACGACATTGGTCTCTTTCAAAGCGTTCTGCTTTGTGTCTGGAGAGTTTCTCATGAGTAGGTTGGCAGTTTTCTTGGTTTTATAGTAAATCGTCAATTGTATCTTCTGATTTTTGTCTGTAGGGATAACGTTTCTATTAACAATATCTTTCAGGACCCTTTCCTCCGTTTTATGAGCTGTGGAGAAGAAGTTCCTGTAAAATAGTCTAATAGGGGGTATAGGTGTTGTGTTAGTTGTATCTTCAGAGGTTGCATGGCGTTTCACTTTCCTTCTTATGATGTCTTCAATGAAACCATTGGAGAAGCCGTTGTTGACTAGGACCTGCCTTACTCTACAGAGTTCTTCGTCGACTTGCTTCCATTCTGAGCTGTGGCTGAGAGCACGGTCGACATAAGCGTTAACAACACTCCTCTTGTACCTATCTGGGCAGTCACTGTTGGCATTTAGGCACATTCCTATGTTTGTTTCCTTAGTGTAGACTGTAGTGTGGAAACCTCCGCTCCTTTCCATGACTGTTACATCTAGAAAGGGCAGCTTCCCATCCTTCTCCATCTCGTAAGTGAAACGTAACACAGAATTCTGCTCAAACGCTTCTTTCAGCTCCTGCAGATGTCTGACATCAGGTACCTGTGTAAAAATGTCGTCAACATACCTGCAGTATATGGCCGGTTTCAAGTTCAAGTCGACTAAGACTTTTTCCTCAATAGTACCCATGTAGAAGTTTGCAAACAGGACGCCTAGGGGAGAACCCATAGCGACCCCATCTACTTGCTTATACATGTGCCCATCCGGGCTCAAGAAGGGTGCCTCCTTAGTACAAGCTTGGAGTAGTTTCCTCAGGATATTTTCTGGCATGTCAAGGGGAGTACATGCCGGGTCTCGATACACTCGGTCCATTATCATCCCGATTGTTTCATCCACAGGTACGTTGGTGAACAGTGATTCTACGTCCAACGATGCTCTTATCCCTGTAGCCCGTGTTCCCCGCAGTAAGTCAACAAATTCCTTCGGGGATTTCAGGCTGAAGTTGCACGGGACATAAGGAGTCAGTAAGCCGTTGAGTCGTTTCGCCAGTCTGTACGTGGGTGTGGGTATCTGGCTGATAATTGGCCGAAGTGGGTTTCCAGGCTTATGCGTCTTGACGTTTCCATACGCATATCCAGGTTTATATTCTCCAATAATCTTTGGCAGGTGGAGTCCGGATTTCTTGGCATTCACAGTTTCAATCAACTTGTTGACCTTTGTTTTCAATTCGGCTGTAGTGTCCTTCGTTACCCTTTGGAATTTAGTTTGGTCAGAGAGTATGTGGTTCATTTTCGCCAGATATTCGTCTTTCTTAAGGATGACGTATATTGGCGACTTGTCGCCTCTCCTGACAACTATCTCCTTGTTCTCACGAAGGCTCTTGGCTGCCGCTTTGAGCTCGGGGGTCAGTGGTACTTCTGTAGTGTCTTCTTCCAACTACAGTGCGTAGCCAAGTGCTTGGCCCGGAAGGGAGTTGGAGATCCTGTTGGACGACATATTTGACCTCGAAGCACAAAAGAAGGTCACCACCAAAGACACCTTACAAGCAAACTTATTGCAGAAGGAGGAAAGAATCGAGGCAACTACAGAAGTACCATACTGACCCCCGAGCTCAAAGCGGCAGCCAAGAGCCTTCGTGAGAACAAGGAGATAGTTGTCAGGAGAGGCGACAAGTCGCCAATATACGTCATCCTTAAGAAAGACGAATATCTGGCGAAAATGAACCACATACTCTCTGACCAAACTAAATTCCAAAGGGTAACGAGGACACTACAGCCGAATTGAAAACAAAGGTCAACAAGTTGATTGAAACTGTGAATGCCAAGAAATCCGGACTCCACCTGCCAAAGATTATTGGAGAATATAAACCTGGATATGCGTATGGAAACGTCAAGACGCATAAGCCTGGAAACCCACTTCGGCCAATTATCAGCCAGATACCCACACCACGTACAGACTGGCGAAACGACTCAACGGCTTACTGACTCCTTATGTCCCGTGCAACTTCAGCCTGAAATCCCCGAAGGAATTTGTTGACTTACTGCGGGGAACACGGGCTACAGGGATAAGAGCATCGTTGGACGTAGAATCACTGTTCACCAACGTACCTGTGGATGAAACAATCGGGATGATAATGGACCGAGTGTATCGAGACCCGGCATGTACTCCCCTTGACATGCCAGAAAATATCCTGAGGAAACTACTCCAAGCTTGTACTAAGGAGGCACCCTTCTTGAGCCCGGATGGGCACATGTATAAGCAAGTAGATGGGGTCGCTATGGGTTCTCCCCTAGGCGTCCTGTTTGCAAACTTCTACATGGGTACTATTGAGGAAAAAGTCTTAGTCGACTTGAACTTGAAACCGGCCATATACTGCAGGTATGTTGACGACATTTTTACACAGGTACCTGATGTCAGACATCTGCAGGAGCTGAAAGAAGCGTTTGAGCAGAATTCTGTGTTACGTTTCACTTACGAGATGGAGAAGGATGGAAGCTGCCCTTTCTAGATGTAACAGTCATGGAAAGGAGCGGAGGTTTCCACACTACAGTCTACACTAAGGAAACAAACATAGGAATGTGCCTAAATGCCAACAGTGACTGCCCAGATAGGTACAAGAGGAGTGTTGTTAACGCTTATGTCGACCGTGCTCTCAGCCACAGCTCAGAATGGAAGCAAGTCGACGAAGAACTCTGTAGAGTAAGGCAGGTCCTAGTCAACAACGGCTTCTCCAATGGTTTCATTGAAGACATCATAAGAAGGAAAGTGAAACGCCATGCAACCTCTGAAGATACAACTAACACAACACCTATACCCCCTATTAGACTATTTTACAGGAACTTCTTCTCCACAGCTCATAAAACGGAGGAAAGGGTCCTGAAAGATATTGTTAATAGAAACGTTATCCCTACAGACAAAAATCAGAAGATACAATTGACGATTACTATAAAACCAAGAAAACTGCCAACCTACTCATGAGAAACTCTCCAGACACAAAGCAGAACGCTTTGAAAGAGACCAATGTCGTCTATGCCTTCAAATGCCCACTTGGGGACTGTAAGCCCCAAAGAACTCAATATATAGGCAAGACAACAACATCTCTTTCCAGGCGATTAACGATGCATAAGCAACAGGGCTCTATCAAGGAACATATAATCTCTTCCCACAACCAAACCATCACCAGAGAAATCTTAACAAACAACACAGAAATCATTGATAGATACAGCGACAACAGGCGGCTTGACATCTGCGAGGCACTACACATCAAGAAGTCAACACCAGCAATCAACAGCCAATTAACGCACTACTATATTCTACCCACTTCAAGACTCCGCTCCAATATAGAAACATCAAGAAATACGGGCCAATAGGCCTTCTGCAGTTACAGATCTATTCTTCCCTTATACCCATTGTTTCGTGTTCTGTGTTTGTTCTCACCTCACCCCAAACCATTGTAACATGTCACCTCACCAAATGCAGGTATTTAAACTCTGTTCAGTTATAGTTGTTCTGTGTGTGTGTAACTAAAGTCTTTGAAAATGTAATAAGTTTTACGAAACGCGCTCAAGTGTCGCGTCAGACTAAGAATAAAGAATGAATTTTGGAGAATTGTTTTTTAATTTACCGTCATCAGTAAAAACAAACATAAGGAAAATTGAGAAAATTCGTGTTAGAATTATTAATCTTACTTTTTCGGTCATATTTTATAAACATATATATATATATATATATATCGTACCTAGTAGCCAGAACGCACTTCTCAGCCTACTATGCAAGCCCGATTTGCCTAATAAGCAAGTTTTCAGGAATTAATATATTTTCACTAATTTTTTTCTTATGAAATGATAAAGCTACCATTTCATTATGTATGAGGTCAATTTTTTTTTATTGGAGTTAAAATTAACGTAGATATATGACCGAACCTAACCAACCCTACCTAACCTAACCTATCTTTATAGGTTAGGTTAGGTTGGGTAGCCGAAAAAGTTAGGTTAGGTTAGGTAGGTTAGGTAGTCGAAAAAAAATTAATTCACGAAAACTTGGCTTAGTAGGCAAATCGGCCTTGCATAATAGGCTGAGAAGTGCGTTCTGGCTACTAGGTACGATATATATATATATATAGATATATATATATATATCTATATATATATATATATATATATTATATATATATATATAGATATACATATATGATATATATATATATATATCTATATATATATATATATATATATATATATATATATATATATATATATATATATATATATATTGGTGATACTGGCAGCAGGTTTTCTTTTAAACATGTCTCATTGAATATGACCGCATATTCTGTATTTACTATCTTCTGATTTAGGGCTTCTATCCCTCTAACTATTTTCTTAGCATCAGGGCTTAGCTGAAATAGGAGTTCTCCAAAACTCATTTCGTAATTTCTGGGTGAAGAAAAGATGTGGATTACTATACTATAGAATGTATTACACTTATTTAAACAATTTGCACAACGTTTCGAACCTCCATGGTTCATTCTCAAGTGAGGAAATGTTACAATGTGGTTTGATTATATACCCGCACTGGGACAGGTGATAAGACAATAAAGGTGAAAACATAGGGGATAAATGGGGTGAAACATATGAACATAAGAATAGAGGTAACCGCAGAAGGCCTATTGGCCCATACGAGGCAGCTGGCATCTACATACAAAGATTAATCCAGTGTAATTGGCCTGTTATGTTGAACATTGTCTTCTGTGTTGGCATCGTTATGTTCTGGTCTTGTCCTTACTCTCATTGTGGGAAGAGTAAATAGTTCCGTGATTGGGTGTTCATGGTAGGTTGTTCTGTTCTTATGTGAATTGCTTCAAGAATTTGTAATCTTCTTGCATCTTGGGTTCTGTCTATTATGCATGTATTCTTGTTCAACATTTCTCTTGTTAGGGTGATGTCATGGGCTTGTCTCATGTGATTCCTAGGGGCACCGGATTGAAGATGGCATGTCAAACGCCTCGTCAGCTGGTCGACGTCATACCTATGTACTTAGATATATATATATATATATATATATATATATATTATATATATATATATATATTATATATTATATATATATATATATATTTATATGATTATATATATATATATATATATATATATATATATATAATATATATATATATATATATATATATATATATATATATATATATATGTCTGTTCTGTCAAACCAATAATCAAATCTTATGTGATCTACCGGAGGTATGACGCTCAGGTGTATCCTTATCCAGGACCTGCACCATTACCTAGAAAACTAGTCGTCCACCTTCGTCCCTTTGAGACCACTCAGGTAGATTACACAGAAGGCCTTTTCTTAACAGGCACTCCGGACAAGATTCCGGTGAAAGCCTATATATCTTCTTATGTGCGCCACTAGAAGAGGTAAACACTTAGAAGTAACTTCTGAAATGAGTGCAGAAGCCTTCCTACAAGCCTTTCAAAGGTTTGCGGCCCGTCGATCCTGCCCCAAATTGATGATTTCGGATAATGGATCCAATTTTTTGGCAGAGGAATCCTGCCTAAGGGAGATATGCAATCTTCTAGAGGTACCTGTAGTCTTAAAACAAAGAAAGTGCCACTGGAAATTTATAACTCCCAGAGCATCATTATATATATTGGGCTGTTATAATGCGTTAGGGAGAAAAAAAGAGTTATGAGACAGACAATTGACGATGGAATAGTCAAACAGCAATATAGTCGCCTGAGATCTATCAAACCTTATACAATAGGCGATGTGGTGAAAGAATTTGGAGCTTTCAATATACTCCCTCATCAAATAAAAAATATAGATGCTTTTATTCTTTCTAAAAGTATAAATGGAAAAATAAATGATAATGTATTAGCAATAGAACAGAACCACCGCCTCAGGGAAAGTTAGCCCAGTGTCCTTCTTATGGTGACACAGCTCTCTTATCCTTAATATGTTTCTGTGAAAAAGAAATCTTTGGGTCAGTAACACCGACTATCGAAAAAAAAGATAAAGATATAATATGACTACTTTGTCATTTCATATGAAAATGACAAGTTACCGTTAATAAATAAAAAAGAAGCAGAAAATTCTCACGTAAACAGTAGACATTGTCGTTCTCTCACATGGGTACAAATTTCCTCACCATGAGAACAAAATTCTTTATATTTTGATATTGTGTATTCTTATTTTTATGATACTCATTAACTACTTTCATCATCATTACTTTCGTCCGTTGTTATATTATGTATGTGTTGCAGAAGAGGTGTCACAATAACGTGGCTGAAAAATGTTGTTCAATCCCCATACTAGTAAGTATAGAGACGACGACGTTTCGGTCCGTCCTGGACCATTATCAAGTCGATTGTGACGATCGAAGTGAAGTCACAAGTCGAAGTGAAGAGACGACGACGAAACGTCGTCGTCTTTGTAGCAGCATTTATTTATTTAAATCTGTAGCAGCATTTATTTCATCTATTGTCTCAAACGTGTTAACCAAAATATTTTTAACACTTTGATCTATGAGATTTGATGGCATAGCTAAAATCTGTAATAAAATGTTAAGATAGGGTAAGATGACATTATATGGGAAGAAGGATATGTTCTGTTTTTTTTTCATATGGTGAAAGATTTTGAAATTATATCAAAGCTAGATAGAGCATGCCAGAAATATCCTAAATTATAGGTGAGTATAAATCCTCGTGTGTTATGGCACTTCTGATTATGGTGAAAATGTTTTAAAATTTTCCGAAAGATTAAACCCATTTTAACATATAAACAAGGTTGACATATTGGTGATAAACTTTTATACGTACTGAATATGGATAATTTATCTTGGTCTTTCATATAAAGCTGTTCAAGTCGCTGTGAATAACAATCCTTATCTAAGGTTTTTATATTAGGTAATTTTGCAGGCTTACAAATGATTGTCAAAGCTGGATAACAAAAGGTAATCCAGCTGACGATCTCTCACGAGGATTGACGCTATGGCGTTAGTCAAAACCGAGACGTGATTTAAAGGACCCCCAGTGACTGGTCAGTGGTAAGTCGCCTAAACAAAGCCACAAGTCATAGTGACCAATATCACTGCCCCCAATGAGGCACCAGAATGCCTTCGATCTTCAGCACTTGTTCCTAGTCATTATTCTAGAAAAGTAAATTACTTGGGAATACCCAAATAGTGTTTGAATTTCTTAGCAAGATAGGAATCAGATACAATTCCCTAGTCTAATAAAATATTGACTCAAACAAGCACAGATGGAAAGCTATAGGAGAAATTATGAGAATCTCCCTGATAAATTAATAAGATCTTTAGGCATATGGTTTGACTCAGATAATCATAACATTTACAATGTGGAGGACGTTTACAACATGCAGAAGTTGATTTGAATGTAAAGAACCCTATATTCATTCCTCGTCGCCACATCATTAGTAAATTAATAGTACTACATTGTCATGAATATGGCACTTTACGTGGAGGAGTGTTTGACATTCTCACTGATTTAAGGCAGAAATTTGGGCTTCCCCAGGGTCGTCAAACTGTCAAACCAATAATCAAATCTTATGTGATCTACCGGAGGTATGACGCTCAGGTGTATCCTTATCCAGGACCTGCACCATTACCTAGAAAACTAGTCGTCCACCTTCGTCCCTTTGAGACCACTCAGGTAGATTACACAGAAGGCCTTTTCTTAACAGGCACTCCGGACAAGATTCCGGTGAAAGCCTATATATCTTCTTATGTGCGCCACTAGAAGAGGTAAACACTTAGAAGTAACTTCTGAAATGAGTGCAGAAGCCTTCCTACAAGCCTTTCAAAGGTTTGCGGCCCGTCGATCCTGCCCCAAATTGATGATTTCGGATAATGGATCCAATTTTTTGGCAGAGGAATCCTGCCTAAGGGAGATATGCAATCTTCTAGAGGTACCTGCAGTCTTAAAACAAAGAAAGTGCCACTGGAAATTTATAACTCCCAGAGCATCATGGCAAGGTTGATTCTATGAACGAATGGAAGGCCCTGTGAAACAATATTTGAGAAAGGCTCTACATCGCCAAAAAATTAGCCTTACCGAACCTTTATCCATTGTCATTGAATTAGAAACACGAGTCAACAGCAGACCCCAAACCTGTAACGGTTCTACTGTTACGTAAAGAATGGTGACAATAAACTCAAATACTAAGAGAATATATATATTTGGTCAAGTATACAGAAGTATGCAGGTGATACTTTGACGAGCAATGGTGTGAGTTGAGCGCACTGAGAGTCGGTACAGTATCTCGCAAGTGTCTGTTCTAGACCACACTTGAAAGTAGACTAGTTATTATTGATTGATGAAGATTAAGCCATCCAAAAGGTGGCACGGGCATGAATAGCCCGTAAGTGATGGCCCTTTTGAGCCATTACAAGTATCGAGAGCTGATACTGGAGATCTGTGGAGGTGCGAATGCACCCTGCATGACGGGAGATGTCTCCTTTAAGAATATGTTAAGATGAAGATGAAGCCACCCAAAAGGTGGCACAGGCATGAATAGCCCGTAAGTGGTGGCCCGTTTGAGCCATCACCAGTATCAATAGATAATACTGGAGATCTGTGGAGGTGCAACTGCACCCTGCGTGACGGGAGATGTTTCCCGTGAGTTATTATTCGCCACTCTACTTCTTATATGCTCGGGCAACACCTCACCGTTCTCCAAAGGTTGGCGGGAATAGTATGTGGAAGTTGGGAAAGGTTTGAGTTCCATGATTAGTACCAAGAAGAGCTTTGCTTCTCTCATTAGGCTAATGCGTTTGGAGCGAGTATATTATTGGGATAATCTACTCGCTACAGAACTCCCCCTCCCAGGGGATGAAAGGAAAAACACTTGATCAAGGAACCTAACTGGTCGGTGAATTGTACGCCCTGCTCGCGTTGTATAACCCTCAAAGTTAACTTCCTCTTCTTCGCTGATGTCATCTAACTGGGGTCGTAGGGTGGGAGGTCGCACTGGATCGTCCGTCGTCGTAGGATCAGGTGGTGGTGCAGCTGGTAACTGGGGTTGTAGAACAGGTCGTACGTGGTCGTCTGTTGTCGTAGGTTGCGGTGCTGCTGGTAACTGTGGTCGAAAAGTGAACGGAGTAGTCGGCGGATGTGTCTCTGGAGGGATGTCTGGGCCAGCGTCACAGTGTGCTAGTTTAAGGCGATCGATGGAAATGTTTACCCACTGTTCTCGGCGTTCAATTTTGAAGAACTTCGGTGTTCGAGAAACCACTTTAAATGGTCCTTCGTAAGGTGACTGTAGAGGGCGTCGAACAGCGTCGACTCTTACAAACACGTGTTCAGTTGTGTGGAGCTCATGAGGCACATATGTAGCACGAGTTGTCGGTTGGCGTGGTGGTGTAGGCCGAATGTTTGTCATGGCCGCCCGTAATTTTTGGACAAAAGTGGGGTCTGGGCGTGTGATGAGTGGCGTCGGGGTTAAGAATTCGCCCGGAAGCCGCAGGCTAGATCCGTATGCTAAGTCTGCTACCGAGAATCCACTGCCCTCCTTCGTGGCCGAACGATTGCCAAGCAAAACTAATGGAAGGTTGTCGATCCAATCATAAGGGCGTGCTTGAGCTCTTAGGGCGGCTTTTAGTTGTCTATGAAAGCGTTCTACCATTCCGTTCGACTCAGGTTGGTATGCTGTGGTTCGGTTGTGTATGGTGCCAAGGAATTCCATAAGTTCCTTCCATAGATATGATTCGATCTGTCGTCCTTGGTCGGTGATGAGGACAGAGGGGCTGCCAAAACGGGCGACCCATCATGAGAGGAAAGCCTGGACCACTGACTCAGCTGAGATTTTGATTAATGGAATTGCTTCCGGCCATCTGGAGAATCGATCGATGCAGGTAAGTAAATAAGAATGTCCTTTTGCCGACGGTAACAGTCCAACGATGTCTACATGCACCACCTCGAAACGGTCAGAAGGTAACGGGAACTGTTGAAGAGGGCTCTTTGTGTGTAGATGTGTTTTCGCTGGCTGGCACTGGAGACATGAGCGAGCCCATCGTCGAACATCGGCATT
>WNGS01005474.1:0-11282 GCA_020271785.1 Procambarus virginalis
TGTCACCACAAGGCACTTAATCACTACACTTATCTTCTACACTCCTTAACATATAACACACCAGACTGGAATAGACGCGTGAGCCTTCAATAAGTTGACAAAAATTACTGAATCACCGCTCAGCTACTATTGTAACAATAGTAAGTCACCATCCTAACGTCTACAACAATCATAGCTACCAGTGTAACTCTTTTTAGAAACGTTACTCGTGAAATATCAATCACTAGACAACAATGTAAGACGTTGTTCTCTATGAAATTAGAGAACAACGAAAATTATAACCTGAAATAAAAATAAGTAGACTCCTTATCATATCTCAAGATAAGATATCTTGGTGGTATGGGTTTCCCTAGCTAGCTAACGACCTAATCACACCACACTCGTTGAAGCTACAGCTGTCACCAACACTCTGGTCTATCGAGCATTTAGTGCTTATTGTAAAGATGGGCTGTCAAATGTACACGTTGGACGTTCAATTCGAGCTGTTGATGAGTTCGCCACACTCCCTTGAGTGGAGTCACGTTCGGTGATCCCAGACTTAAATCGACGGTTCGAACCTACAATAAGCAGTACAGAGCTGGCAAACTTGCTAAAATACTGTATTAACCATACACTGGAAGGTTATTACCTACTCTCCCTGCTTGCAAGTGCGCTTTTGTGGAGAGCATCTCACTGGCATAACAAATGTATGTTACCAATTAACATAATTGCACCTCATCTCAAGATAACCTACCATACCTCCCAGCTCTCACCTGAGTTGCTCTTCTCTCTCTGTGTTACTCCCTCCGTTCTCTCCTGTGTTCTTCTTCCAGCTTTAATCTGTGGCGCTCCTTCAACTTGCATACATTTCTCTTCCAGCTCATCCAACTTGTACTTTTGTCCTTGTAGCTATTTTCTGTTTTATTTATTTGGAGCAGCTGTTGCTATCGGTTTCAAGATATCGTGTTTACATCATCATAATGTAAAAGTTGTTATCACTTGAGAATGAATCACGGTGATCGTCAGCCGGAAGGTCATCGTATATCTCAATGGCCTTATTAATATACTTTCTTACAAACTAATTTTCAATGACATCATTTATAAAAATAAATGTTCATATATTAAACTAAATATTATATATTATAATGACTTTATGACCAATACAATGTACCCAATTACTCACAGTGGATATTAACAGCAGTAAATGCTTAGTGTAACAGCAAAATGAATTATTAAGAAGCACTGAAGCAACTGAATGAATCACTCAGAAAATATGTTTTTATGATAATTAAGACCTCTATGGGAATCACACGAAATATTACACATTTAACTGTACGAGAGTCAAATGGAGGGTCTCTATAAATGATAGTATTTCTTAAAGCATTTAACACAAGCCTAACCCTACCAGTCTATTTCTGCCCCGAGCCCCAGACCATTCCTCAAGCAACGTTTTGTAAAGCTAGCCGCATGTGTCTGTCTTCCAACTTTGGACACAGAAACAGACATTCTCTTCTGTAGTTTAGGTATATGTAAATTGGGAGGGGGGGGGGTCCCGTTGGTGCCTGAGAGAATCTGTTTCTCCAGAACCCCACATTCCGCCCATCTTCTTTTCCCGCCTCCCCTATCATCCCTACCCTCACTCTCTTCCTCCTCTTTCCTGAGCCCTCCCTCTCTCCCTTCGGGGATTTATCATCGACATATGTAAGTGTTGAGTTCAAGGACAGGCGAACTACAAAACAGAACAGCGAAATCGCGGTAAGTGAAAGTGCGGCCATTATCCCTGCTGTGATCTGTAAGCTGCTATGAATGGAACACTAGACCTTCTGAAGGTTCCTTGATTCATATGTTCTTAATTAAACTCAACTTATAGCATCCTCATCCATATCCCACAATGCTCAAACACCCCAATCATCATCAATCATCATCTCCATGTAAAAAATAAATACCAAAAATGCCCAAGTCATGCACAATCAATACCACATACAACTGTGTCACACATAACCCATATCACAAAAAAAAAAAATCACACAACACATACTACCTGCCTACAAACCACATCACAAATATCCCATACCACCTACTACCATGTCACACAACCCCTAGCATTTGCAACCATGTTACTCATAAACAATACCACCTACAACCACGTCTCAAACAACCAATAATACTAAAACCCGTGCCACACACAATGCATACTACCTACACCCTTGTTACACACAACCTCTTACTCATATCACACAAACCATGCCACCTTCTATCCATGTCACACAAACCATATCACCTACAACCCATGTCGCACATAACCCGTCACACTTAAATTCTTACCACTTTTAAATTTGCAAGAATTGGGCATATAATGGAGAAGTTATAAGAGTGAACTAAGGCATACCAAAACAGGAGCTGGAACTCGGTAAGTCTATTTTCTTTTCTTACTTCATCTGAAATAAAAATATTTAAAATTTCAGGGAAATTGGACTGTTAATAACGAAACTACACTTATAACTGTATAGTGCTGGGTCCAAGAACTAACATCTGATACTGGGAATTACTTAACAACTCCTAATGAACATGTTCTCTGAAAATGAACTTCCTTCGACCTTAACTTTACTCTTAAACAGATGGTACAGTAGAGATGATATTTTCCCCATAAAAATTCCTTAACACAGCTGAGACATTTTTTCCTATGCCAGCTCTTTAAGTCCACAGAGGTAAATTGGAACTCTGAAAAAAATTACCCAAAAACAGATGGTAACATAGTAACAAATATTTCTAGGATAGGCCCTCTACCTAAAAAACAGGTGACAGAATAGCTAAAAAAAATTCAGAATAGACACCCTAATCTTTTTAAAGGAGGTGGCAGTATAGCTGAAACTTTTTTCAGGATAGACACCCTACCCTCTTTAAGGTGGCAGCATAGCTGAAACTTATAAAAAAATGTTTCAGCTATGCGATCATCCCTACTACTTGACAACCAACCCCCAAATAGCATATAGGGAATATAGCAATAGCAGGGGACTCTACAGTAGTTTGCAGAAATGCTAAGAAAGAGCCATTAAGCCATATTCACAAAGATGTTGCGATGAAAGCAGCAGCTTCACAGGATGCAGCAAGGTGCACGAGTCAGCTACTGGAAAGGAAATGAGTTGTATATATGGCAGTTTTTAACGAACGAGAAGGGTACAGTCAGGAAGAGTGGAAAGCTAAAGACAAAGCTGCAGTGTCATGGATTCTGGGGGAATTCAAATGGTAGGGGCTGAGCAATGTATAGAAAGATATTTTTTCTGGCTTGGCTGTTACAACAAAGACAAAAATCGATTGATAAAGTTAGTATTCGTGAACGAGGCCACCAATTCCACCTCTAATGGAGTTCAAAAGGTTCAAACGTATTTCCAGAGGGCATGACCTGGGATGAGATAATGCAGGTAGCAGATGCAAGGAACAGGCGCAGGGTGAGGGAAGGCGGCCAGGGAACCTCAGCCTCCATCCCAACATTCCCAAAGGGGAGTGGGGAACCCCAAACCAACAATTCAAGGACCCCAGATAAAACTGCAACACCCCCAGCTGCCAACGCATAAGATCCCCCTCCTCCCAACCCCAAATCTTCCTTTCTCCGTGCACAATGCCTACCATACACCCAAATCCCCTCTCACCCCAAGCACTCCCTTGCCACCCAATCCCTTGGCATCCTGCCCCAAGCAGGCCTAAGCAAGATCTAATTCCTCCATCCCTCACTTTCCTCCAAACCCCAGGTACCTACCCCCACAGGAGAACAAACGTATCTAAATAGCCCTGCAAATGGAACAGCTTCCTACACCAGTGGGCAGTATGTGTGATGATGGACATAGGAAAGTGAGATTCAAGGTAATGTCCTCAAACACCGATGGGATTACAAACAAAGGAAGTGACTAGAGGTCACAAGAAGAAAACCCAGATGCAACAGCACTCACAGAAATGAAATTGTCATGCATTTTCTATGATATATAACAGGTCACTGGAAACAGGAAACCTACCGGAAAACTGGGAGACAGCTAATGTAGTCCCAAGATACAAAAAGGGTGATAGGCAAAAGGCTTTTAGCTACAGGCCAGTGTCCCTAAGTTGTATATCATGCAAGGTGTTGGAGAAGATCGTGAGGAAAAAGCTCGAAGAACATCTGGAGAGAAGGAGTATTGTAACAAACCACCAGCATGGGTTCAGGGATTATAAATTGTGTCTTACAGGTTTAATATAATTTTTTGGTCAGGCAACAAATTAGGCAAGAAAGAGAATGGTGTGCAGACTGCATTTTCTCAGATTATCAGAAAGCCTTAGACACAGTACTCCATAAGAGGTTGTTACAAAAGTTGGAGAAACAGGCAGGAATAAAAGATAAGGTTCTCCAGTAAACAAGGGAGTATCAAAGCAACAGGAATCTGTGAGTGGAGAGATCTCAGTATGAAGAAATGTCATCAGTGGAGTCCTACAGGGCTCTGTACTTGGACCATCCTGTTTCTGATACAAGTAAACGACCTTCCAGAGGGTATAGACATATTCCTCTCAATGTTTGCTGATGATGAAAAAAATATGAGAAGATTCAAGACAGATGAAGATAAATACAGACTAAAGGACGACCTCGACAAACTGGAGGAATGGTTTAGAAAATGGATATTAAAGTTTAACTGGTGTAAGGAATCACTCAGAACCTTGTATACCACTTATGCCACACCAATCCAGGAGTATGCAGCTCCATCCTGGATTCTATACCTAGTTAAACCCACGACAAAGTTAGAGAAGATGCAGAGGTATGCCACCAGACTAGTCCCAGAAATGAGAGGTATTAGTTACGAGAACTCAACTCACATACGTGGAAGACAGAAGAGTTAGGGAGACATGATCACCACAACAAAATTTTCAGAGGAATTATCAGGACGGACAAAAACAAACTATGTAGCACGGGTGGAACACAAACAAGGGGGACACAGGTGGAAACTGAGTACCCAAATGAGCCACATAATTATATTTTTAATGTCAGGGTACCAAACAAATGGAATGCATTAGGCAGTGATGTGGTGGAGACAGACTCCAGTCACAGTTTCAGATGTAGATATGATCGAGCCCAATAGGCTCAGGAATCTGTACGTCTGTTGATTGACAATTGAGTAGCAGGACAAAAGAGCCAAAACTCAACCCCCACAAGAGCAACTAGGTGAGTACAATTGGGTAAGAAACTATAAAATTTTCCCACAACCCATAAGACTTACAACACGTCAGACACAACTCGTATAACTTAAGAACCATGTCCCACACAGCCCATACCACTTACAACCATGTCCCACACAACCCATACCACTTACAACCGTGTCAAAAATGGCATAGCATTTATCAAATCACCTCATTTTTTGGGGCAACACGTGAGGAACACAACACGTGGGGTGTGAGTTTTCAGTTGTATCTAGTCCTGGGGACCATTCAGGCTTGTTTGCATTTGTGTTCCTCACGTGTTGCCCCAAAAAATGAGGTGATTTGATAAAATGCTATGCCCAAGATTACCATCCGAGTGCCGGCGGGGAAGTGGTTCATATAGCCTCGGCTATCACTTCCTTTTGTCCGGTCGTGATGGTCAAGTGGTTTAAGGCGTCCCTGTACATACCAGTTGCGTTGCTCCTGGGAGTATGGGTTCGAGTCACTTCTGGGGTGTGAGTTTTCAGTTGTATCTAGTCCTGGGGACCATTCAGGCTTGTTTGCATTTGTGTTCCTCACATGTTGGCCCAAAAAATGAGGTGATTTGATAAAATGCTATGCCCAAGATTACCATCCGAGTGCCGGCGGGGAAGTGGTTCATATAGCCTCGGCTATCACTTCCTTTTGTCCGGTCGTGATGGTCAAGTGGTTTAAGGCGTCCCTGTACATACCAGTTGCGTTGCTCCTGGGAGTATGTGTTTGAGTCACTTCTGGGGTGTGAGTTTTCAGTTATATATATATATATATATATATATATATATATATATATATATATATATATATATATATATATATATATATATATATATATATATATATATATATATATATATATATATTGTGACGGTAACGTTGATGGTGGTGCAGTCTCTGTAATGCCAGTCACAAAATATTTAAAAACAAAAAAGAAAAAAAAGTTAAACTGCAAAAGGTGTCTTCACAGTATGATAAACTGTAGGATAAAGCAGAGGGAAAAAACATTTAAAAATACTTTACTTTAAAAATAAATTAAACAAATTACAAAAAATATCCAGGCTTGGCTTTAACACAAAATATGCAAAACAAACAAGATGAATAATAAAATTTACGTTACGTTAAGGTGCAAAATAATATATGGTGCAGAATACCATGAGCTAGTCTGACTAAAGCTGTTACCACACCGAGATGTGTCAACAGGTCTACTCAGTGGAGCACACAAGAGTAATCTGAAGCTTGGAAGCCCTATTTATACAGAATATCGGCCGGCCAGAGGGCGCTGATAGTCTTCTTAACTAGGAACCGGCTCACTTGAAGTGCTTGTTTGGGAGGGCGTGGCCTCCCAGTGACTGGTGGTACTGTCTAGACGTCTAGAAGTAGTTGTTGTTGTTCTTGGCTGCAGTTCTTGATTACATAGACGTGAATGATTAGAATAGGCTATAATGGAGTAGACCGAATCTCTTCCTAGAGATTTTACCGTGACAGCTCTCCCCCGAAGCCTGCTCCTATTGCCTACTCGACTGCAGCGGAGTGTAGAATAGTAGGAGTGGATGAGTCCACCCCGTGAACTATTGAAAGTGCGTCGGCGACGACATTGTGGGAGTCTTTGATGAAATTGATGGTGATGTTGAAGTTCTGCAGGTACAGGGCCCAGTGAAGCAGATGTTGGTTGGTGAACTGAGTCTGCTGCAGAAGCTGGAGAAGATCCCAGCAAACACAGAACGTTTGTGAACGTTTTTAAATGGTGCCACAAAGGTAATACTCTAACATTTGACATAAATACGTATATCTGACGTTCTTAAAACCACTAGATATAACTAAAACATGTATTCTTGAGACACGGTTTTTAAGATTTATGTAAAAATTTAAAAATAATAGTGAATGCTATGGAATATAATGTTTTCTTGCTTTATATATAAAAATAAAAAAATTTCAGTCAACATTTTGTTTTTTTTGTTTACTTTATGTAACCTATCCAATTTACGTTCTTATAACATAAATATAACATTTATATGTCGTCAATATAACGTTATTTACACGACATCGTTACGTTATTATAATGGGTTCGTATCCTGCCGGGGAGGATTTACTGGGCGCAATTTTAACTGTAGCCTCTGTTTAAAGCAACAGTAAAATGTTCTTGATTATAAAAAAAAAATTCTTCGCGGCGGGATCGTTTTTTTGGGACTGCCCGAAACGCTACGCGTACTAGTGGCTGTACAAGAATGTAACAACTCTTATATATATATCTCAAAAAAAAAATTAAATGTTATATTAACGTATAATTCCTGTATAAAAACAAATATATATTGAGCTTATATTTTAAACCTTGTAAAATTGTCGTAAAACTTGGAATAAGACAGTAAGCATGCTTTATTTATGAAAATATAGAAACAAATCAACAAAATCATAAACCACATGTCACCCCTATATATAATTCTTTAGTTGTCTTTCCAGAGAATGTAATTTAAGCTTTGACAATCTTTCTTCAAATGACAGGTTTCTAATTTGGGGTATTAACTTTGTTATTCTTTACTGGAAGCATTCTAGTAAATTTTGAACCTTAAATTTTGAAATTAAAATAAATTGAACCCCATGCACAGATACCATAATTAAGATAGGGATAGATTAGTGCATAATATAGAGAGATGAGACCAGAGTTAGGTACATAATATCTGATTTTGGAGAGTATCCCAACTGTTTTAGCGATTTTCTTAGTTATGTGTTGTATGTGGGTACTGAAGTTTAGTCTCTTGTCTAGGAATAGGCCAAAAAATTTTCCATCTTTTTTATTGCTAATGTTTACATTATCTATCTGAAGCTGAATTGCATTTGTAGATGTGCTTCCAAATAAGATGTATAGTAGGTCTTTGCTATGTTAATTGTTAGCTTGTTGGTTGACATCCATATGTGGACTTTTTTAGTTCATTATTAACAGCATTATTTAATGTATGTGGGTTGGGGTTAGAGTAGATGAGGGTAGTATCATCAGCAAACAAAATAGGTTTCAGAATGTTAGAGACATTAGGCAGATCATTGATGTATATAAGAAATAGGAGAGGTCCCAAGATGTTGCCCTGTGGCACTCCAACGGTTATTGGTAGAATGGGAGAGGTTATATTATTGATGGCTACACATTGGTGTCTATCACTAAGATAGGATTGGATATAGTCCAGTGCATGGCCTCGGATTCCATAATGATGGAGTTTAAGTAAGAGGTAATTGTGATTAACAGTATCAAAGGCCTTTCTCAGGTCAATGAAGAGTCCAATCGGAAACTCATTTTTGTCAAGGGCAGAGTAAATTATATCAAGGAGACTAATAATTGCATCGTTGGTACTCTTTTAGGAGCGGAAGCCAAACTGACAGGGGCTAAGAATGTCGAATTTTACGAGATAGGAGTAGAGCTGTTTGTAGATAATTTTTTCAAATATTTTTGATAGTATGGGTAGGTTTGATATTGGTCTATAATTGTTTATGTTTGCCGGATTACCTCCTTTATGAACTGGCGTTACTCTTGCTTTTTTAAGGATATCAGAGAAGGAATGACACTCAAGGGATTTGTTGAACAGCAGAGCTATAGGTGGCGCAATGGCATGGGAGGCGCTCTTGTATACAATGGACTGAGCTTTGCATACAATGGAGCTTTGGTTTTTAGTGAGTGTATGATGGACACAACATCTGTCGGGCTGACTGGTGAAAGGAGAAGAGAGTTTGGATAGCTGCCTGAGAGATATATGTGTTGATATGTGTCTGAGTCTGTGGGATTTTACTGGCAAGGTTAGCACCAACCGATGAAAAGAAGCTATTAAATTCATTTGCCATTTCTAAGTCAGTTGACGGTGTAAAGCCATCCTTAGAGAGTGTTATCTGGTTGTGGGAGTGTTGTTTAGTTCCTAGGATATTAGAGATGGTATTCCATGTGATTTTCATGTTGCCTTTTGCTTCTAACTCTATCGTCATTACCTATCCTCTAAACCTTACATTTGTCAGAATTAAACGGCCTCCGCCAATCATTTGACCATATATCAGTACCCAATTTAGATCGTTTGATCGATCAATTTAGACCTCCTTGTATCATATATCATCATACATGATGATATAATGATACACACTATTGGGTATGCTGATGATATAATTATACACACTACTTGTTATGCTAACATGCAGAACACTCTTAACTCTGTATTAGTCTCATGTCAGGACTTAGGTTTAGTCATATCTCAGCAGAGGAAACAAAGATACTATAAACGGGTGTCCACCCAGGCAGGGAGGAGCTGTTCACAAGATGCAACTGTATGATATGGCTCCCAGCTTGACTATGCTAACAGATTCAAATACCTTGGCCTTGTATTGTCCTGTTGTATTTCTGACTCTGTCGTCAGTATAAAGAGAGGCTCCATAAGCCCTCTCTTGGAGATGATGTAGGTTATCACTCAGGCTATGGTGCCAATGTCACAATTGTCAAAATGATGTACCTTGCATACATCAAATCTTTAGTGGATTATGCTGCACCTCTGCTTGCCTTGATGACTGAAAGAAAGCTTAAAGGGCTTGAAAACTTGCAGAACGAAGCCTTGAAGATAATCCTTGGATGCCCCTAGTACCACAAAGATACTTAACATGAGGAAGGAACTTAATATTAACTTAATAATAGAATATGAGTGTACTGCTGCATTACTCCTTGTATTGTACTGCATTACTCCTTGTAATGATCCTCATATTGTGCTTCAGTAATCTAATGTATAACCCTGAGATGTTTTCCTAATTGTATTTAGGATTCCTTGTTCATTATTGTATTGTGTATTGTTATTATTGTGTATTGTTCTGATCTGCTTTTGTGTCGAAAATTCTTGCATCGTACCTGTAATTTTTTTTTGACAATTTTACTGTAATTATCCTGCTTAAAATCATCTGTACTTGTAAAGTAAAGCTGTAATGTACCTGTTAAACACTTTTTATCAATTTTACTCCTAATTATTTCTCTAAAACTTTGTTTGTTTAAGGATTTGCTCAAAGATTTTTTTAAGGACTTGCCCGAAATGCTATATATATCTAGTGGCTTTACAAGATTGTAATTCCAACTTAAACTCTATGTTGTCTCTTAACCCCCAATGTACGTTCTTGTATATATGTAAATAAATAAAATAAATAAATAAATAAATAACTAGGGATCGAGGCATTAATGCGCAGTACGTGCTTCCCTCACCTGTGACGTCACAGCGCCATCTGACGACACCATAAACACAGGCGGCCATTTTATGTTCCACCAAGATTAAAATTTTGTTTTTTTAAATTTTGCCCCGAGTGTCGAGTTTATTGGGCAGCGCCCAATGTGTTCGCAATAGAATGTTCTACAAGAACATATGTATAAAATGTCACACAAGGATGCGTTAGACTGGCCGCAAATAAACAACTATACATAGATCACTAGCCGTGAGCTCCAAACAGCGACGAAATGTTTCTATTCTTTTCAGGGTTGTAAACTCCACACTTATTCTACAGCGTTAAATTTGGTATCACTGAAATCGCAATAAAATTCCCTACACGTACATATGCATATAAATGTAGAATCATGATCGCGCCCATCCTCAAGAGTGTGGGAAGTGGGTGACGTGTTACCCGTTACCGCACATCAACGAAATTAGTATTGAAAAGTTTCTTCTTTTCACTGTCCTGACCTTAATTTTCAAAGTACATATTTCATTTTTGTGCCAATGTGTTCGCAATAAAATGTTCTACAAGGACATATGTATAAAATGTCACACAAGGATGCGTTAGACCGGTAACAAACAAAAAACCTACGTCGATTAATTACACTCGTCGTGTCAATAATACAATAGTCTTACCACGAAAATCCAATACAATGACGTTTTCTCTATGGTATGTGACTATTAGAGAAAACAAAAATTGTATGGCAAACATGTTCATAGTATCTCCAAGTCATTGCAAATAGACATGTTATCTAGAGCAGCAGTACACCGAGAACGCAACAAGATCTTGTAGATCTGAGGCAAAGTGAAATTGACACCAGTAATTCCACTATCATCATACTATCATGCAAGAGGAGCACACATCTATGGATCATCCAATAAAATCAGCAGACT
>WNGS01005474.1:23030-45885 GCA_020271785.1 Procambarus virginalis
GTCTGCGTGCAACCAGGGGAACTTCGGGTGACGCTGGGGGAGGCCTCAGCAGCGAATGGGGACGCTACCTCCTCACCCCCGGAGTTCCTCCTCCAGAGGGAGTGGCGGAAATCCTCTTCACAGAACAAGTTCACGGAGCGACTGGATCAGCATTACACCCGGCAGCCTGATGCCCCAACAAGCCACACCGGAAGCAAGTACGGGGTTTGACGGGCATAAAACACCCGCACGTAGTATCCCAACAGCCGGACAGTGGACAGAATGTCCGACTTCAGTCGCATCCCGAAGGTCCGAATGTTGGTATTCACACCCGAATACGTGCCGACGAAAGTGTGTTCCATTCGCACACTGATGACAGAGCCGTACCTCTGGAAGATCGCCGGAGAAGTGCCTCAGGAAACTCCATGGGAGCGCCATGAACACTGACGTACGTCACAGCTCCACTACGGTCCGAAACTGTCACAGACCCGGAGCCTTCCTGCAGCTGCAAAGTACGGCCCTCGTACCTCCAAAGAAAAGCACGGTACCCCACCTCACCCACAAACTTGATGATGACATGGTGAGCAGACACCATCTCAACACCATAAACGTCCCGAACCGGGACTCGAAGCATGTCACTCAACACCACGTCCACCAGCGGGTAACGAGCACGGCCAGTAAACTCCAATCCAGTGGAGTTTAACCGCATGACAGCGGGAATAGGGCCGCCCATCGCAAAACACGCCACGTCCCCACCACCAGGAACAGCAGGGAGGGTGGACACCCCCACACCCCCTGCCGGCGAAAACGGCAACTACCCCAAACTGCCGGAGCGGTCAAGCGACACGTCCTCACTTAACGGCAGCGCAGGTGGAACTCAGCTCAAAGATGTTGAAGTAGCACTGCAAGACTGTGAAGTATGAATCTGTAGTAGAATCGAGCCTGCTGAATGGATCGACGAGAATGGTGATCCAAGGAGAAGGTGAAATTGTTCCTCTGATGCAAGAACCAGCGTAGCAACTGCTGATTGGAGAACTGGGCTAGCAGTAGGAACTGAAGGAGATTGTGATACATGATGTTCACATGATGCAGGACTCAGCGAAGTTTGTAGAACTGATCCTGACGGAGGGACCGAAGAATGTTGAAGTGCGAGGTGAGGTAGAAGTTGTAACTTAGTAGATTGGATGATACGTTGTGTGGCACGTCGGGCAGGATGTTGAGTGGCTCCTCTCTGATGACTGTAGCTATAGTTCATGATCCCATCTCGCGGTGGTGTGATCTTGTTCCTATCGCCAGAGTGGAAGACTGAAGGTTTTCTAATACCTGGCAGGGCGAGAATGGAGTTAGTACAAGACAAGGATTTACGCCTTTCAAATGCAATGGAAGGCAAGTTTGTCTTGCAATATTTTAGCTGAGGGCTGATAAAGTTGTCTGGAGGAGCACGTTTATTGGGATTTGGTTCGTAGAGAGAAGGATCTTTCCTGGTGTTGGAATAGATCGAGAATTTAGAACCATTGTAGTCAATCCAAGTACAACGAGAAGGATTAGACAATACCTTGGTGATGTTGGTTGTCTTACTCAGGTCGTTGGAGGTGTTATCACACTTGTTCAGACTTTCCTGACGGTGTCCGTACTGCTTCCCGAGGTGTTTCACAACGTCAGCAGCCGTACTGTTCTGGACGAAACTGCTGTAGAATACCTGATCGTAGAACACGGGATAGAACACAAAGGACCATTACCGGAGCCTGTCTGGGACAGAGGCTCGTCATAGTTGTTGATATAGCTGAACGGCTCGGAAGACACTGGTATCCTGTATTAGGGATGTGTTTAATAGAGGAGCGTTCGGCTTACCTGTCATCTGAGACATGCTACAATTTTTTACGAAGGTTTTGACATCTCGAATCATACCCGGCCAGTAGTAGTCTTGTTTCAGGGCCTTGTAGAACCCGTAGTGTGAGCAAGATCCCCGGACCAGACGCAAGATATCTGATCGTAGGCTGTAGGGAACTACCAGTTGTTTGATGTTGGCCCGATCGTCGTTCACCTTCAATTTCCTGGTTCTATAATGTCGGTACAACACTTTATTTTCTACAAAGAAACAAGGGGTAGTGTTAGGTTGGGTCTCAGCCTGTAAGAATAAAGATGTTAAGGAGGGATCCTCTCTCTGCAACTTACGGAACTCCAGCACTGTGAGATTTGGTGGGAGGCTCGGAGGATCTTGAGGAACAGCTGCAGCAGCTGGTTTCGGGCGAGCAGCTGTGGCCCGCTTCGTCACCATAACAGGAGGGAAGACGTTGTCAGAATCTGTTGCTGGGACCTCTTCAACCAACTGCAAAGCAGGATTTTCCACTGCCGAGTCACATACCTGGGGATCTTCCTTGATGATTACATTCGAAGGTTGTAGATCTTCTGCCAAGTCGTTACCCAGAAGTTGAACTCCTGGCATGGGAAAAGGCTTTTCCCGGATGGCGACTTGGACTTCACCTTGCATAAACGGACAATCCAGGCGGACTCTGGCAAGTGGATATGGTGTAGTAGCAGTTAGGTCCATGATGAGAACAGTTTCTCCAGTGTAGGTGACGTTGGGTACGGCTGACTTCAGAAGAATGGACTGTAGAGCAGCTGAGTCCCTCAAGATCTTCACTTTGAACATTTCCTCCGAATTTCCACGGCTGGCAGAGACTGTTCCGGAGTACAGGTGTCTGTTGAAGAGAGAGAGATCAGTGGAAGAAACAAAAATATTCATTACAGGCTTAGGACTCTTATGAATTTTAGGAGGAGGTGATTTGGGCTTACTTTCACTGCTGACCTTACAGTGAGGATTGATACACTTTTCTATGGTATGCCCATAGTCTTTGCAATAATTGCAATACAACGAGGAGTTCACATTACTGGTACTCACTTTTTCAGGACTAAACCAGGAGGTCTTACTACATGGCGTATCGGCTGGTACTCTGTGAATAAGACTGTAGGAGTCAGCCAATTGAGCACATCGAGTAAAGTCGTTTTCTTCCTTGTCGACTAGGTAGAGACGTATTGAAGTAGGTACACGCCAGAGGAATTCTTCCTCCAAGATGAGGTTGACGAGATCTGTAAAGGTGGAGACTTTTGCGGCTTCCAGCCACTTCATAAAATATCTCTTTTTGTTATTTGCAAACTCTAGATAAGTGGTAGCACTTGCTTTAAGGTAATCCCTGAACTTACGTCTGTAGGTCTCGGCGGAGAGGAGGTAAGCATCGAGCACTGCTTGCTTCAATACCTGGTAGTCTGTTTCAGACGCTATAGTACTGAGAGTCACTGCAGCTCTACCTGTTAAATGAGACCTGAGAAGCACAGACCACTGATCCTGAGGCCAACCGAGTTGGGTAGCTAGAGCCTCAAATGAAGTGAAAAAGACATCTATTTCTGCCTCAACAAAAGATGGCATTAACTTAATTGCATGTGAAAGGTTAAAACGTACCGGAAGTTTAGCTTCAGCTTGTTGGCGCCGAGTGTGGTGTGTAGTTTCTAAGTCGAGTTCTTTTCTACGGTGGTCTAGAGCACTATCGGCTTGCTTCTTATTATGTTCACGTTGTATATCCAGATCGCGTTCTTTTAATTCAAGCTGTTCCTTCTCACGCTCACGTTGGAATTCAACCTGCTCACGTTGTAGGGCAGCTTGGTCTCTCTCAAGTTCAGCTTGGTTTTCAGCGAGCTTAAGTTGAAGTTCTGCTTCCCGTTCCTTCCTCTGGAGAGCTTCCTTTTCAAAGGCAGCTTGTTCTTTATTTATTTATTTATTTATTTATTTATTTATTTATTTATTCATATACAAGAAGGTACATTGGGAATGTGAGAATATATAATATGGTAATTACAATCTTGTAAAGCCACTAGTACACGCAGCGTTTCGGGCAGGTCCTTAATCTAAGAAAATTTTTAGTAGGTAAATACTAGCAAAAATTATAAAAAAGAAATGATAACAGTTACATGGCAAGAAAAGAAAAAAGAAAAAAAAAAAGATGAGAGAAAATTGTAGGTACAGTATAATAAAGCACTTAGGTAGCTAAGATTGATTGCAATGAAAGCTTGAATGGTAGTTGACAAAATTTGGTAGGCACAATACAGCAAATGGCTAGCACATAAAGGAAGACAGCAATGAACACAATGATAAGGTTGTTTGGGTTAAATACATAAGAATTAGGAGATTGGGTAACACTAGATACAGAGCAAAAAATAAAGCTCAGTGTAGGAAACTAAGAAGATGAAATTAAGTACTTTTTGGTTTTGTTTTTAAATAAGGCAAAAGTTTTACAGTTTTTCAATTCACTAGGGAGTGAGTTCCATAAACTAGGTCACTTAATTTGCATAGAGTGTTTACACAGATTAAGTTTGACCCTGGGGATATCAAAGAGATATTTATTTCTGGTGTGGTGATAATGGGTCCTATTACATCTGTCCAGAGAGAGTTTCAGAGCATGGTTTGCATTTAAGAACAGGGTTTTGTAGATGTAGTTGACACAAGAGAATGTGTGGAGGGAGTTAATATTTAGCAAGTTTAGGGATTTAAACAAGGGAGCTGAGTGTTGTCTGAAAGCAGAGTTAGTTATTATTCTGATAGCAGATTTTTGCTGAGTGATGATGGGCTTAAGGTGGTTTGCAGTGGTAGACCCCCATGCACAGATACCATAATTAAGATAGGGGTAGATTAGAGCATAATAGAGAGAGAGGAGAGCAGAGTTAGGAACATAATATCTTTCAGACGTTCACGTTCGGCGTTAGTGAGTTCTAGCTTCAATTTCATGGCTGCCAAGGCGTTCTTATCTGTAATTAAGTAATGTTTATGAGATTCAGGAGTAATAGCATCATTGTTTAATAAGTGGTCCAAATCAGGTTGTGCAGATCAGTTTTAGTGGCTCCGTGTGGGGCTGTAAGGTGGTACTCATTTACTAGAGTCAGCATCTCCGCCTTTGTGGCACGAACTAGTGTGCTCACTTCATCGTTTGGATTCTGTCTAAATGTGGAAAGACGAAACATGGTGAATGATAGCAAATATATGCAAGAGAATACTCACGTGGATGTACGAAAATATGAAATGTCAGTGACAGGATGACGTGGCAACGGTAAACTATCTTGTTAAACTTAATAGTCAAGGTTACAATCAAGATCAAAAATGAAACTAAGCGTTTCAAGAAAGTAGGGAATCTTGCTCCCAGTACTCTATATGACGAGGATAAGGGCAAGAGGGATCCTATTTGAATGTTGAGACAATTGTCTCGAAGGTAGTCCAAAAAATGTAGGGATTTCTTACCTTGTTTCTAATGACGAGAGCAAAGGTAAGAGGTGTCCTACTAAAACTAGATAGTACTTACAGAATTAACAGTCTTTTTGCTCTGAAAAAGAATGTTAATTCCCTACCTGTGTAAGTACCATATCTCTGACCGACGCGTAGGGGTGCGAAGTGTCAATTAATGACGAGAACTGCTAGTAGGGGTCCCAACCTTACAGCATAGTCCGTGCGAGAGGAACTGTGGCCCTCTATATCTTCCTACGTTCGGGTTGCAAAGATGTGGGTGTACTTGACCTGAAGACAGACCAAAGTACCAGGGTACCAAAGGGGGTGGTCTGTCTGAATGAGAACTCTCCTGTAGTGACGAGAATAAAGTGGAAACACAGGATAGATCAAGAAACACATTCTTGAAGATCGGCACGACATTTGCCTTCTTCCAGCAACTGGGCAATTCTCCCTACATAAGTGACTCATTAAAGATCATTGCCAGAGGCACGCTGAGGGTCGTGCAGCACAAGCTGCACGACCGTTACCAGCTGACTCTACTGCTACCGCTGTCCCTCAAGACCCTCAGAATCTACCACCGAATCTTACTAGGTTGGAGTTCCCTAAGTTACAGAGGGAAGATCTTTCATTAACACTATTATTCTTCCAGGCTGAGACTCAACCTGACAGTATCCCTGGGTTCTTCCTAGAGAATCAGTTGCTATACCGCAGATACAGACCCAGTAAGCTGAAGGAGGATGACGACTGGGCCAATGACGAACAACTAATGATTCCCACCAGCCTACGGCCGATATTCTACACTGGCCCACGGAGCTCTTTCTCACTATGGTTTTAAAAAACCTACCATGGAATCAGACAAGACTACTACTGGCCAGGTATGGTTAAAGACGTCAAGCAGTACGTGCAACAGTGTCATACATGTCAGATGGTAGGTAAACCTAACATCTCTATCCCCAAGGCTCCATTGACTCCCATCCAGGTGCCTGCGGAACCTTTCCACAGACTCATCATAGACTGTGTTGGTCCTTTACCCCGGAAAAGTTCTGGCAACGCCTATATACTAACCATCCTGTGTCCTACCACCAGATTCCCCATAGCAGTTCCAGTAAAGAACATTACGGCTGCTACTGTGGTGAAACACCTATTGAAGATCTTCACCCAGTATGGATTTCCAAGAGAGGTTCAAAGTGACTGTGGCACCAACTTCACCAGTGATCTCTTCAAGAAGACACTGGAAGAGTCAACATCACACAGGTATTGTCCAGCCCCTATCCTCCTGCTGTAACAAACTAGGTTTGTTGTAAGAATTATCCAGAATGTTTTAGCTACAAGGGAGAATGGGAAACCGGACCACGTGGTGACCCCGGGAGCAGCCCCTCAGGGAATTTGCGGTGAAAATAATTGACGCCTTTGTTCACAAGTTCGTATAATGAATCATTCTATAGTATTCACTTATTTAGAGAAATCAGCCTTCATTCAAAATGTATATTATTACTGTTATACTATCAAGAGTATTCTAATTATTAGGATTTTGAGTCAAGTCACCATCAGTGACGTCAAGAGCCAGAACTAGATGCATTGCGGAGTGACCTGGCGGTCATAGGTCACGAGGTTCCATGTCCTCTATTTCTCAATGGTCAAATAGCCATTTTGTAATCGGGAATAGCTCTTCCTTAAGATGCTTGTGTAATTTAACTTCAGTTACAATATTCAACCAATATGGGTCATTCAGTGCAACAGAGGTTAACTGTTATAACTTAAGCCTTGTAAGTAACTTAACGATGCGGAAGAATACAATGCTCTGAGCGTCTGGGTAGAGGAGCAGAGAGAGAGATCAGTGTGGTTTGAGAAACAACTGGGGGAGGTCACCCATCTCACCTCTCCCCCAATACCAGCACTCCACCCAAGCTGGTCAACATAGAGGTATAGTTGCTATTGGTTGTTATAGGGATAGGTCAACTCATTGCCAGGGAGTGATATAAGGACAGGGAGTGATCTGATTATTTAGATTTTGTTTAGTTTTTGAATAAACCATTTAGTTAGTAATGTGCATTTTCATTATTTCCATTTTTGTACATTTATGTGAATTGTCCTTGTCACGTGGTCCCCACGAGGCCGAGTTGAATTGGGCGCCGATTCTAACATCGAATCAGGATTATCATTCCCGTTGATTTTTAATTAACTCCACACTTAAGATCCAAGGTTATATGTTACTAGTGGGGATCAAGCCCCAAGGTTGATTAGCATGATCGATCCAGACCTCGATCATTGCTCAGTGTTACTGGTCTGGTGGTGGCGGCGGAAAGGCGACCCTATGGTTTTGCTAAAAGCCTATGCCACGTCATACAGGTGTAGAATCTTAAGTCGGTAAATCGTCTTAACACCACGTGGCGTGGGGTCGGCTAATAGTGAAAGTTTTGGGGTCCCTTGGTAGGAACTAAAGTAAGAATATGGGCAAAGAGAGAGAAAGGAGTATGAGGCACATCAGGAACCCCCCCCCCCATGTTACACTGCTTCACAGGGTTCTCTTGAACGTAGTCATCAGACTATTAAAGCACTCCTAAAGAAATTTTGCAATGAAACCTTGAAGGACTGGGATAAACAACTTGACCTCATTATGTGCATTTTCAGAAGTCTCCCCAATGAGTCTCTAGGAGTATCTCCTTATGAGATGCTCTGTGGACGTAAGTGCCGTACTCCTCTCAAATCTTTTAAAGACTCTCTACGTAATGCCACCTTCAGTGATCCTCAGAATGTGCCCCAGTTTCTTCAAAACTTAAAACACATTCTAGAGAGAGTACGTAAATTTGCTAATGACAATCTATTGAAAGCTCAGGAGAGGATGAAACTCATTACGACCAAAGCAGCAAAATAAGGAAATTTAAACCAGGAGACTTCGTGTTGGCATATTTTCCTATCCCAGGTTCTCCACTGCAAAACAAGTTTTCAGGACCCTACCGCATCAAGGAGAGCAGAAACAACCACAACAACGTTCTTCAGACTCCAGATAGGCGGCGGAAGACCCAGTTGTGCCACGTCAACCTCCTGAAGCAGTATCAAGGTACTCCCCCCACTGTGTTGGTATCATTCTCCACATTTAAAGGTCCATACCTCCACAGTGAGACCTTCCCTGCTTCTCCCGAAAGCACTAACACTGAGTCAGTGCCTTCCAACTCGGAAATCCTAACTGATCTTCATACCTATTTGCAGGACAGTAATAGTGCACCTCTCATCAAAATCTTCAAGGAACATCAGAAGTTGTTCAGCGATGATCCACAAGAGTGTAATGTGGTTCAGCACGACATCCAGGAACTCCCTGACACCCGGCCGATTCGTCAACCTTTCGACCGAATCAGCCCGAGCAAAAAGGAAGTTATGCATGCTGACGTACAGTACCTCCTGGATCATGGGCTGGCCACCCCTTGTGAGTCCCTTTGGGCCTCACCCTGCATCTTGGTGCCGAAACCGCAAGGTAAAGTGAGGTTGTGTACCGATTATCGGAAATTGAATCTTGTGACTCTCAAGGATGCGTACCCCTTGCCTAGAATAGATTACATTCTTCACGCCATTGGTAATGCTCGGTATTTGTCCAAGCTCGACTTCCTCAAAGGATATTACCAAGTATGTTTGACAGAGCGAGCTAAGGAGATATCTGCCTTCACCACTCCCTTTGGCCTTTACAGATATGAACGCCTTCCATTTGGACTATGTAATGCCCCGGCCACCTTCCAGCGAGCTGTCAACCAAGTCATCCATGGCTTGGATAACACCTACGCCTACTTGGATGATATCGTTGTGGCATCCAACACCTGGAACGAACATCTGCTCCAGCTGCAATGATTGTTCGCCAAGCTCCTGACAGCCGGCCTCACCATCAACTTGGGCAAGTCCACCTTTGCTAAAGGTAAAGTGCGTTATCTTGGTCATGTGATAGGGAGTGGCAGCCTAGCTCCGTTAAACGTACACCCTCAAGCCATCCAGCATTTCCCACAGCCTACCACCAGGAAGCAGCTCCTGCGCTTCCTTGGTCTTGCCTCCTACTACCGTAGGTTTGTGAAGAATTTTAATACGGTAGCGACACCATTGATCACTTTAACCAGCCCCAAGCAACGGTATCATTGGACCATTCAGCAAACCATTGCTTTTGAACAACTCAGATCTCTGCTCCGTTCTAATCCTATTCTCGCCTCGCCAGATATCACGAAGCCTTTCATCCTCCATGTCGACGCCAATGGTACTGGCATCGGGGGTGTCCTGATGCAACAACGAGGCGAGGAGGTTTTACACCACAATCCCTTACGCTTCTTGCAGCAAGCCCAATTCAACAATCAACTACTTCTACGATGGGCTTTATATCTGCAGAATTTCAACCTGGAGATCTTCTACATCAAGGGTTCTGACAACATCATAGCAAACGCTCTCTCCAGAGTCTATGAGGTAGAGGCAGCTCCACCTACCACTCTACCATCAGAAGAAGTAACTTGACCCAGTAAGAACAGGCTTCGGGGGAGAGTTGTGACGATAATCTTTCAAGAGAGATTGAGCCTGCTCTTCCCTACATAAAATTACTTACATATATACAAAATAAGATGCTACCTTCAAGATGCGTCTACCAGTAGCACAAAACGTTTTGACCAGGAGGCAAAACGTACCCACTACTCCACACTCCCTCCTCACCGGCTCGTCCATCGTCAACCAGCAAACTACCATTCCCAGCCTGCCTGCTTCTGTTTGGTGACCAGCCGACTGCACACCTGCACCTCTGCACCTCAGCGTCCTCTACCTGAGTCGATGTCTGGGCTTGATTCAGCCATTGAAGTCAGAATATCCTTGTGCTTTCAAGCTGTGAACAACTAACTGATACACGTACTGTTTATCGGTGGAGGTTCTAAGCTAGCGCCCATATTCTCACCACCATTATTGTCATTTTGCCTTTATATTATTCCTAGAGTAAATTATCCCTTTTCTTCATTTTTATGTTATATTTTTTGACTTGTTTGTTCGCACTGTACATAGCCAAGGGATTGTCTTTGTTTTTTATTTGTTTTCCAGTTAATTAAAGTTTCATTGTTCATACTATGTGTTTTGCGTGTCTTCCCTTAATTTACCACAGACAACAGCCAAGCAGTCTCTTTTTTTTTGTAAATGTGACAGGCATTGACACCAGCCATTAGGAAGACTGCCGAACATCTACACTCCTACATTTTCCCATCACAAAATATATATATATATATATATATATATATATGCAAACAAGCCTGAATGGTCCCCAGGACTAGATACAACTGAAAACTCACACCCCAGAAGTGACTCGAACCCATACTCCCAGGAGCAACGCAACTGGTATGTACAGGGATGCCTTAAACCACTTGACCATCACGACCGGACATAAGGAAGTGATAGCCGAGGCTATATGAACCACTTCCCCGCCGGCACCTGGATGGTTATCTTGGGCATAGCATTTTATCAAATCACCTCATTTTTTGGGGCAACACGTGAGGAACACAAATGCAAACAAGCCTGAATGGTCCCCAGGACTAGATACAACTGAAAACTCACACCCCAGAAGTGACTCGAACCCATACTCCCAGGAGCAACGCAACTGGTATGTACAGGGATGCCTTAAACCACTTGACCATCACGACCGGACATAAGGAAGTGATAGCCGAGGCTATATGAACCACTTAGTATCTAGTCCTGGGGACCATTCAGGCTTGTTTGCATTTGTGTTCCTCATGTGTTGCCCCAAAAAATGAGGTGATTTGATAAAATGCTATGCCCAAGATAACCATCCAGGTGCCGGCGGGGAAGGGGTTCATATAGCCTCGGCTATCACTTCCTTATGTCCGGTCGTGATGGTCAAGTGGTTTAAGGCATCCCTGTACATACCAGTTGCGTTGCTCCTGGGAGTATGGGTTCGAGTCACTTCTGGGGTGCGAGTTTTCAGTTGTATCTAGTCCTGGGGACCATTCAGGCTTGTTTGCATTTGTGTTCCTCACGTGTTGCCCCAAAAATGAGGTGATTTGATAAAATGCTATGCCCAAGATAACCATCCAGGTGCCGGCGGGGAAGTGGTTAATATAGCCTCGGCTTCCTTATGTCCGGTCGTGATGGTCAAGTGGTTTAAGGCATCCCTGTACATACCAGTTGCGTTGCTGCTGGGAGTATGGGTTCGAGTCACTTCTGGGGTGTGAGTTTTCAGTTGTATCTAGTCCTGGGGACCATTCAGGCTTGTTTGCATTTGTGTTCCTCACGTGTTGCCCCAAAAATGAGGTGATTTGATAAAATGCTATGCCCAAGATAACCATCCAGGTGCCGGCGGGGAAGTGGTTCATATAGCTCGGCTATCACTTCCTTATGTCCGGTCGTGATGGTCAAGTGGTTTAAGGCATCCCTGTACATACCAGTTGCGTTGCTCCTGGGAGTATGGGTTCGAGTCNACCTGCATGGTACCACAGCCGCCGCCAGCCGCCACTCTTTCCCGAGCGTGTAGCCTCGAGCGCCCTCCGCCACGTCACGGTGACTACGTGACGTCACCACACCTTACTCCACTGCCAGTGCCAGTGTGTGTGCGTGTGTCTGTCTGTTAAGAATACAGCACGCCCTGCTGCGAGTACCCTCCGTGTCTACGAGCGAAACCAGCTGTCAGGCTACCTACGAGTTCTTGCATACATGTGTCTGAGTGAGTGAGTAAGGAAAGGTACCTTATCTGTAAGTACAAGATCTTGTCATTGTTTTATTGTGTCTGTGTTGATCTGAGGTATCAACCACAGTTCTCACCTTCTTATACCTGTCACAGGTTATAGGTGAATCGACAGTGTATGCGTGTTATCTGTGTGGTATCACGGCATTTGACTCGTCTGTGAATGTGAGCTTCACATACACCACACATTTAGTTATTGTGTGACATTAGTATTGTGCATGTTATTGCCTGACCCATTGACAGTGCCATTGTGTTTATTGCATATCATCATTACCGAGTATCCGGTTGAAACTCTTGTGATCCCTTTGCATACCAGCAGTTAGGTTGCCGTGTTAATGATTGGCTGTCAATTGTGTTAAGTTAGGTGTTCGCCACGAGTGGATCCGAGTCGATTAGCCAGACGTCAAGAGTCTCGTTAATACAACCATAGCCTTTCTGACGCCAATCTAAAGTAAAGCAAGCACCCTTTGTATTAGTGGTTAAGTTAGTAAATAAACTACTGTTAAGTTTCATGCGGTGTTTCCGTTGAACCACTTCTGAATACTGCCAATCATTTACTCAAACCTTCAGCTCTAGGTGTCTTCAACACCGAGTTGCCTATATTCACTAAACTATAAATGTGATGAGGACCCTAGGAGTCCCTTAAAGTGTTAAATCGTTGAGGAGATTCCAACGATCAACGTGGAGCAGGACCAGGTGAGGCTAGTCTGAAAAGAGACCCTCAAGGACTCTAACTTTACCTTGCTCCAGGCCCTGTACGGATGCTCTCGTATGTTCTATTCTATAAATTCCGACAGTTTCGTGAAGCGTCTGCCATATGTACTTGGCGACGTACGCATTGCAGTCGTGAAAGCAAAAAAGAAAACCCCACACGCCACAACCCGTTCCACTTATAATCATGTTCCACACAACCCGTACCACTTACAACCATGTCCCACACACCCATACCACTTACAACCATGTCCCGCACAGCCCATACCACTTACAACCATGTCCCACACAGCCCATACCACTTACACCATGTCCCACACAACCATACCACTTACAACCATGTCCCACACAACCCATACCACTTACAACCATGTCCCTGAACTATTATTGTCCTGAAAATAATTATGAAATCAGTTAGGATTTCCGAGTTGGAAAGCGCTGACTCAGTGTCAGTGCTTTCGGGAGGAGAAGCAGGGAAGGTCTCACTGTGGAGGTATGGACCTTTAAAGGTAGAATATGTTACTAACACAGTGGGGAGTACCTTGATACTGCTTCAGGAGGTTGACGTGGCACAACTGGGTCTTCCGCCGCCTATCTGGAGTCTCTAGAACGTAGTTGTGGTTGTTTCTGCACTCCTTGATGCGGTAGGGTCCTGAAAACCTGTTTTGCAAGGGAGAACCTGGGATAGGAAAATAGGCCAACACAGTCTCCGGTTTAAATTTCCTTACTTTGCTGTTCTGGTCGTAATGAGTCTTCATCCTCTCTTGGGCTTTCAATAGATTGTCCTTAGCAAAGGTATGCACCCTCTCTAGAATGTGTTGTAGGTTTTGAAGAAACTGGGGCACATTCTGATGCTCACTAAAGGTGGCATCACACAGAGAGTCTTTGAAAGCATTGAGAGGAGTACGGCACTTACGTCCGTAGAGCATCTCATAAGGAGATACTCCTAGAGACTCCTTGGGAAGACTTCTGAAAATACACATTATGAGGTCAAGTTGTTTATCCCAATCCTTAGAGGTCTCATTGCAAAATTTCTTTAGGAGTGCTTTAATAGTCTGATGACTACGCTCAAGAGAACCCTGTGAAGCAGGATGATAGGGGCTGGACAGTACCTATGTGATGTTGTACTCTTCCAGTGTCCGCTTGAAGAGATCACTGGTGAAGTTGGTGCCACAGTCACTCTGAACCTCCCTTGGAAATCCATACTGGGTGAAGATCTTCAGTAAGTGTTTCACCACAGTAGCAGCCGTAATGTTCCTTACTGGAACTGCTATGGGGAATCTGGTGGTAGGACACAGGATGGTTAGTATATAGGCGTTGCCAGAACTGGTCCGAGGTAAAGGACCAACACAGTCTATAATAAGTCTGTGGAAAGGTTCTGCAGGCACCTGGATGGGTGTCAGTGGTGCTCTGGGGATAGAGATGTTCGGTTACCTGCCAACTGACATGTATGACACTGTTTGACGTACTGTTTGACTTTGTTAACCATACCTGGCCAGTAGTAGTCTTGTCGGATTCCGTGGTAGGTTTTGTTAAAACCGTAGTGTGAAAGTGCTCCGTGGGCCAGGTGTAGAATAGTGGGCCGCAGGCTGGTGGGAATCACTAGTTGTTCGACACTGGCCCAATCGTCCTCCTCCTTCAGTTTACTGGGTCTGTATCTGCGGTAGAGCAACTCGTTCTCTAGGAAGAACCCAGGGATACTGTCAGGTTGAGTCTCAGCCTGGAAGAATAATGGTGTTAAGGTAAGATCTTCCCTCTGTAACTTACGGAACTCCAACGTGGTAAGATTCGGTGGTAGTTTCAGAGGGTCTTGAGGGACAGCGGTAGCAGTAGAGTCAGCTGGTTGTGGTCGTGCAGCTTGTGCACGGGTGGTCACCAAAACGGAGGAGAAACTTCATCACTCTCTTGAACCTTTGCTGGAACATACTCAAAGATGGGATTATCCATTACAGAGGTACACACATGGGGTTTGTCCATGATGATCAGGTTAGTCGGTTGCAGGTCTTCTGCCAAGTCGTTGCCCAGGAGAAGTTGCACTCCAGGCATGGGAAAAGGCTTTTCCCTGATGGCGACTTGGACTTCACCGGTCACGAAGGGACAATCCAGGTGGACTCTGGCGAGTGGATAAGGAGTAGTAGCAGTGAGGTCAGTGATGAAGACAGTTTCCCGGTGTAGGCGATATTAGGCACAGCTGATTTCAAGATTATGGATTGAAGAGCCGCTGTGTCCCTCAAGATCTTCAGTTTGAAAGTCCCTCTGAATCTGAACCGTTGGTAGAGACAGTTCCAGGATACAGGTGTTTACTGAAGAGAGAAAGATCATTAACATGAACACCAACATTCATCACAGGCTTACCGACTTAGGAGGAGTCTGTTTGGGTTTAGTGGATTCAGTATTACCTTTGTATTGAGACTTACCACATTTATCTATGGTATGTCCATAGAGTCTACAATACTTACAGTACAATTGCGAGCTAGCTTGATCTGTACTCACTTTCTCGTAACTGTACCAAGATTTCTTACTGTAGGTGGTTCTGGTGTCAGCCGTGGATGAGGCTGTAGGTGTCAGCCGACTTCGCACATTTTATGTAGTCGGTCTCTTCTTTATCTGCTAAATAAAACGGACGGGAGGAGGTACACGCCTCAAGAATTCTTCAACTAGCATGAGGTTGACGAGTTCTGCAAAGGTAGAGACATGTGCTGCTTCAGCCATTTCATAAAATCTCCTTTTGGTATTGGCAAATTCTAGAAAGGTGGTGGTACTTGCCTTTAGGTAATCACGGAATTTTCGTCTGTAGCTTTCGGTGGAGAGAAGTAGGCGTCCACACTGCTTGCTTCGGGTCTGGTAGTCATTCTCAGATGCCAAGGTACTGAGAGTGACTGCAGCTCTACCTGTGGATGTACTCTGAGAAGGGTAGCCCATTGGTCGGCAGGCCAGCTAAGTTGATTAGCTAGGGTCTCAAAGGTGGTAAAAAACGTCGATCTCTGTCTCTACGATGGTGGCATTAACTTACTTGCATGGGAGACATTGAAACTTACAGGAAGACTAGCTGTAGCTTGTTGGCGCTGAGCGTGGTGTGTAGTTTCCAACGTGAGTTCTTTTTGACGACATTCTATAGCCATAGCCGCTTGCTGTTTGTCATGCTCGCGTTGTATCTCCAGGTGGCGTTGTTTTGCTTCAAGCTGTACTCGCTCACGCTCTCTTGAATAGGCCATCTCCGTTCTTGTTCTTCCTTCTTCATGGCCCTCTCGTCTCTTTCTTCTTTGAGGGCGCCTCGTCCTTGTTCTTCTTTGCCTGGCCTCTCGTTCTTGTTGTTCTTTGCAGTCGCCTCTCTTGTTGCTTGACGGCCTCTGTTCTCTCTCATTGGAGAGCTGCTTGCTGTTGCTCCCTCTCAAGTTTGCAAGTTCCATTTTGAGTTTCATAGTGGCAAATCTTGTTTATCTGCAATAGAATAAGTTTCGTGAGTTTCAGGTCAATTGTCCCTTCATCTAAGAGGTGATCCATAATTAAGTTATGCAATTCATTTTTGTTGGCTCCATGGGGAACATCTAGTTGATACTCACGTGCAAGAGTTTGTAATTCGGTCCTCTTTGCACGACTTAAGTTCCCGATTTCACCTGCTGGATCTGTACGGAAAGCTTGGAGACGAAACATGGTGAAAATTAGCAAATAAATGTACAGCGAATATACTGTTGTGATATGGTGAATGTCAGAAACAGGACAACGTGGCAACTGGTATCTATCCTGTGAAATCGTTAACAATTAATGTTAATTTCAAGATGGTAAATGATTAGTAAATCAAGATCGCAGGAAATCTTGTACCCGGTACTCAATGCAAGAGAATAAGGGCAAGAAAATCCTACTAAGTAAGCGAAACTGAGTTTCTAAAACAAATGAAACATTTAATTGCTCCAAAAGTGAATTAGGTAGTCCAAGAATGTAGGCATACCTTGCCGAGTCTCTATAGCGCATAAGGAAGTTTTTCCCACTGAATGAAATATGATACTTACAGAATTAGCGCACTTTCGTGCTCTGAAAAAAGAAAGCTAATTCCCTACTTAAGTAAATATCATCATCTCTGACCGACGTGTAGGGGTGCGAGTGTCAACTGGTGACGAGAACTGTTGCTGAGGTCCCAACTCGGCAATAAAGTTCGTGCTAGAGGAACTATGGCCCTCTTTATCCTCCTAGAGTCGGATTGCAGAAGATTGGGTGCTTTTGACCCGAAGACAAACCAAAGTACCAGGGTACCAATATGATGATCTGCCGAATATATGAGAAATATCCTAGGGACAAAAGGTGGTAAACACGAGTAATAACACGGAGGGAGAGATGACCAATTAAGAGAATGACTGAGGCCTACAGTCACCACGTAATCCAAAGTTGTCTCACACTCACCATATGCTACTCCCGGAATGCACAATACACACAGCACATATGAATAATAAAATTGAATATTGAAAATATTGAAAAGCAACTGTATCAAAGCCAAGTACGCTTACCACAAATTTACCTTGTGGTACTAGTACCTGAGTGAAGTTCCTAGGACAGGCCCCCATGAAATGTGACGGTAAAGTGTTGGAGTGTTGATGTTCGGCAGTCCTCCAATGGCAGGTGTCAATGCCTGGTCACACTTACAAAAAAAAAAAGAGACTGCTTGCCTGTTGTCTGTGGTAAAGTAAGGGAAGACACGCAAAACTTGAAGTATAAACATGAAACTTTAAGTACTTTAGAAAACAAAATATGAACAAAGACAATCCCTTGGCTTAATTATAGTGAAATTTAAACAAGTCAAAAAATAATAGAACAAAAAGTTAATATGGATGAAATTACTCAACAATAATAATAAATTACAGTACAATAAAATCAGGTGCTGAGAATATGGCGCTAGCTGCGAGACATCCAGCTGATACAGCAGTATCAGTTAGTTGTTCACTGCGTGGAGCACAGGGATATTCTGAGGATGATGGCTGGAGCTAGCCCAGACGTCGACTCGGCTAGATGACGTGAGTGCAGGTGCATGTGTGCTGCTGGCGACACTAGCCAATCAGGAGCAGGCAGGCAGAGAATGGGTCGTTAGCTCGTTGAAGACGGGCGGTGAGCCGGCGTGAAAGGGGGGGTTTGCAGGGTACGTTTTGCTTCCTGGTCAAAAAGTTTTGTGCTACTGGTGGACGTATCTTGAATGTAGCATCATTCACTTGTAATAATAACGTAACTTGGATAGGGAAGAGCAGGCTCAATCACTCTTGAAAGAGATTATCATCACAATATATATATATATATATATATATATATATATATATATATATATATATATATATATATATTTATATATATATATGACAATGTCAGACCACGGAGGAAAAATGAAACAGGAATTTTCCTTAAGTACTTTCGTATATTAATACATCTTCAGAAGGAGTGATTTTACAGATCGAGTACTGGACATAAATAGGCAGGAGAGAAGGGTAAAGTGAGGTGAGGTACAATACGTGGCACTGCAGACGGCCTATTGGCCTATCTGATGCAGCAACCACACACGAATTGAAAGAATTCGCCCAAAGAATGTGTTATGTTTACCATATTTCTCTGGGTTTGAGAATATTGTCAAGGCCTTGAAACTTTTTAATATACATGTAATGTTTAGCTATGAAAACACTGTTGGTAAGCTATTAGTTAGGAACAGCCCTCGTAGTGATAATTGTGTCATTTATAAAATACCTTGTAAAGACTGTAATAAGTTCTATGTTGGGCAAACATCTAAAGATTTGAAATGTAGAATATCGCAACATAAATACTCTGGAAGACAGGGCCAATTGTCTAATGCTTTGTTTGTTCATTTGTCAGAAGATGCTCACCAAATTGATTGGGAGATGGCATCTTCAATAACAAATTGTAAAAGCACCTATAACAGAAACATAATTGAATCTGCTTTGATACAGATCACAAAAGAAAATAATTTGAACATTAGCAGTGGTCTATATAACTTAGATCCATTTTTAATAGATCAATTAAAGGGCGATTTAAGTAGGATCATTGGAACACATTTGTCTCACTAATTCATTGTATATATTTACTATTTTATGCTATAATTACCTAGCTGTTGGCCTGTGTTGGTTGCTGCATCAGATGGGCCAATAGGCCGTCTGCAGTGCCACGTATTGTACTCACCTCACTTTACCCTTCTCTCCTGCCTGTTTATGTCCAGTACTCGATCTGTAAAATTACTCCTTCTGAAGATGTATTAATATACGAAAGTACTTAAGGAAAATTCCTGTTTCATTTTTCCTCCGTGGTCTGACATTGTCACATTTTTAATCACGTGTTTATTTTCGTGATACACACACACAACACACACACACACACACACACACACACACACACACACCACACACACACACACAACACACACACACACACACAACACATATACATATATATATATATTATATTATATATATATATATATATATATATATATTATATATATATATATATATATATGCAAACAAGCCTGAATGGTCCCCAGGACTAGATACAACTGAAAACTCACACCCCAGAAGTGACTCGAACCCATACTCCCAGGAGCAACGCAACTGGTATGTACAGGGACGCCTTAAACCACTTGACCCTCACGACCGGACAAAAGGAAGTGATAGCCGAGGCTATATGAACCACTTCCCCGCCGGCACTCGGATGGTAATCTTGGGCATAGCATTTTATCAAATCACCTCATTTTTTCGGGCAACACGTGAGGAACACAAATGCAAACAAGCCTGAATGGTCCCCAGGACTAGATACAACTGAAAACTCACACCCCAGAAGTGACTCGAATCCATACTCCCAGGAGCAATGCAACTGGTATGTACAGGGACGCCTTAAACCACTTGACCATCATGACCGGACAAAAGGAAGTGATAGCCGAGGCTATATGAACCACTTCCCCGCCGGCACTCGGATGGTAATCTTGGGCATAGCATTTTATCAAATCACCTCATTTTTTGGGGCAACACGTGAGGAACACAAATGCAAACAAGCCTGAATGGTCCCCAGGACTAGATACAACTGAAAACTCACACCCCAGAAGTGACTCGAACCCATACTCCCAGGAGCAACGCAACTGGTATGTACAGGGACGCCTTAAACCACTTGACCATCACGACCGGACAAAAGGAAGTGATAGCCGAGGCTATATGAACCACTTCCCCGCCGGCACTCGGATGGTAATCTTGGGCATAGCATTTCATCAAATCACCTCATTTTTGGGGCAACACGTGAGGAACACAACACGTGGGGTGTGAGAAGCACTGGCACCACTAGCCGGACGAACCGACGCTCGACGCAGAACGGCAGCAGCCTCTACCACAGGAGGAACCAGACCACACACAGCAGGAGGCTCCGCAGCCACCCCAGCGCCCAGCACACAACCCGTCCTCGCAAATTTTATAAGTCAATATTGACTTATTAAGTATGTGCATAGGTGACATACTTAACATAATAGTTTCCCATGAAAATCTTCATAGAAAACACCGACCTTACTTAACCTTGTTAGTATGTTAAGACAAGCATCTTATTGCTTCGTAATTACAATTATAACCTAACCTATACCTATAATAGGTTAAGTAACAATTGTAATTACGAAGCTATAAGATGCTATTTTAACATACTAACAAGGTTAGGTAAGGTCGGTGTTTTCTATGAAGATTTTCAAGGGAAACTATTATGTTAAGTATGTCACCTATGCACATATTTAATAAGTCAATATTGACTTATTAAATTTGCGAGGACAGGTTGCAGCACAGCAGGGACCCGAGGCGTGGACGCAGGGCCAGGATCTGCATCTGAAGACGAGGAAGCAGACGGTGATGTCCCACAGGGATTACCAGGAAGGTCCACAGGAGCTGCAGGGCCAGAGACATGGTCAGGAGGAACATCCGACGGCACCGCAACACCCGGAGGAGGGTCTGCGTGCAACCAGGGAACTTCGGGTGACGCTGGGGGAGCCTCAGCAGCGAATGGGACGCTTACCTCCTCACCCCCGGAGTCCTCCTCCAGAGGAAGTGGTGGGAAATCCTCTTCACAGAACAAGTTCACGGGAGCGACTGGATCAGTAGTACACCCGGCAGCCTGATGCCCCAACAAGCCACATCGGAAGCAAGTACGGGGTTGTCGGGCATAAAACACCAGCACGTAGTATCCCAACAGCCGGACAGAGGACGGAATGTCTGACTTCAGTCGCATCCCAAGGGTTCGAATGTTGGTCTTCACTCCCGAATACGTGCCGGACGAAAGTGAGTTCATTCGCACACAGATAATGGAGCCGTACCTCTGGAAGTAACGCCGGAGAAGCGTCTCAGGAAACTCCATGGGGCGCCATGAACACTGACGTACGTCACAGCTCCACTACGGTCCGAAACTGTCACAGACCCGGAGCCTTCCTGCAGCTGCAAAGTACGGCCCTCATACCTCCAAAGAAAAGCACGGTACCCCACCTCACCACAAACTTGATGATGACATGGTGAGCAGACACCATCTCAACACCATAAACGTCCCGAACGGGGACTCGAAGCATGTCACTCAACACCACGTCCACCAGCGGGTAACGAGCACGGCCAGTAAACTCCAATCCAGTGGAGTTTAACCGCATGACAGCGGGAATAGGGCCGCCATCGCAAAACACGCCACGTCCCCACCACCGAACAGCAGGGAGGGTGGACACCCCCACACCCCCTGCCGGCGAAAACGGCAACTCCCCAAACTGCCGGAGCGGTCAAGCGACACGTCCTCACTAACGGCAGCGCAGGTGGAACAGCTCAAAGATGTTGGAGTAGCACTGCCAGATGTGAAGTATGATCTGTAGTAGAATCGCGCATGCTGAATGGATCGACGAGAATGGTGATCCAAGGAGAGGTGACTTGTTCCTCTGATGCAAGAACCAGCGTAGCACCGCTGATTGGAGAACTGGGCTAGCAGTAGGAAATGAAGGAGATTGTGATCATGATGTTCACATGATGCAGGACTCAGCGAAGTTTGTAGAATGATCCTGACGGAGGGACCGAAGATGTTGAAGTGCGAGGTGAGGTAGAAGTGTAACTTAGTAGATTGGATGATACGTTGTGTGGCACGGGGGCAGGATGTTGAGTGGCTCCTCTCTGATGACTCGCTAGCTATAGTTCATGACCAATCTCGCGGTGGTTGTGATCTTGTTCCTATCGCCAGAGTGGAAGACTGAAGGTTTTCTAATACCTGGCAGGGCGAGAATGGAGTTAGTACAAGACAAGGATTTACGCCTTTCAAATGCAATGGAAGGGAAAGTTTGTTCTGCAATATTTTAGCTGAGGGCTGATAAAGTTGTATGGAGGAGCACGTTTAGTGGATTTGGTGTCGTAGAGAGAAGGATCTTTCCTGTGTGTTGGAATAGATCGAGAATTTAGAACCATTGTAGTCCATCAAGGACACGAGAAGGATTAGACAATACCTTGGTGATGTGGGTTGTCTTACTCAGGTCGTTGGAGGTGTTATCACACTGTTCAGACTTTCCTGACGGTGTCCGTACTTGCTTCCCGAGGTGTTTCACAACGTCAGCAGCCTACTGTTCTGGACGAAAAACTGCTGTAGAATACCTGATCGTAGAACACGGGATAGAACACAAAGGACCATTACCGGAGCCTGTCTGGGACAGAGGCTCGTCATAGGTGTTGATATAGCTGAACGGCTCGGAAGACACTGGTATCTGTATTAGGGAGTGTTTAATAGAGGAGCGTTCGGCTTACCTGTCATCTGAGACATGCTACAATTTTACGAAGGTTTTGACATCTCGAATCATACCGGCCAGTAGTAGTCTTGTTTCAGGGCCTTGTAGAACCCGTAGTGTGAGCAAGATCCCGGACCAGACGCAAGATATCTGATCGTAGGCTGTAGGGAACATACCAGTTGTTTGATGTTGGCCCGATCGTCGTTCACCTTCAATTTCCTGGTTCTATAATGTCGGTACAACACTTTATTTTCTAAAAGAAACCAGGGGTAGTGTTAGGTTGGGTCTCAGCCTGTAAGAATAAAGATGTTAAGGAGGGATCTCTCTCTGCAACTTACGGAACTCCAGCACTGTGAGACGGTGGGAGGCTCGGAGGATCTTGAGGAACAGCTGCAGCAGCTGGTTTCGGGCGAGCAGCTGTGGCCCGCTTCGTCAC
>WNGS01005475.1:0-10039 GCA_020271785.1 Procambarus virginalis
TCTTCTCTCTCTTCTCTCTCTCTCTCTCTCTCTCGTCCCTCTCTCTCTCTCTCTCTCTCACCCTGCTTGCCCTCCTCCTGACAACTCCTATCACAGCATAACAGGAACAGGAGCAAGCATGGTAACCAGAGGTACAGGGGAGCAGGGGGAAAAGTCAAGGTGATGAAATGAAGGAAATGTTCACCCAGTTTTTTGGAGGATATCAAGAGTTAGATGCAGGGAATGATGCAGGAAGTGAAGAATGAAATAAGCAACCTGAAAATAGAGCTGACAGCAGCAAAGGAGGATATTAGAACCCTCGTTAGAGAACAGTTTGGATGCTGAGACTCAGATAATGATCCAGGGAGAAGGTGGAAGTAGTATACTGGAAAAGAATACCACAATAAAAAGCAACATTTGCAGATATGCTAAAAAAAATCTCTGAAGTAATGTCCACGTCCATAATGATGGAGGTGGCCATGAAAGCAGTTACCTCACAGGAAGCGGCATGCTCCACTAGCAACTGCTGGAAAGAAAAAGATCAGTGGTAGCTGTGGGTATTAAAGAGCAGGAAGGCTCCAATAGTACAGAGAGGAATGATAAGGACAACACAGCAGTGAATGAAATACTGAAGGCACTAGAGATGGAAGGGGCTGAGCATAGAATTGAGAAGGTTTTCAGGCTAGGCTGGTACAACAAAGACTGAGACTGTGTGGTAAGGTAGTGTTTGCAAACGAGAACACAAAGAAGATGATTCTAACAAGGAAGAGCCACCTGCAATATGTGGGAGAATAAAAAAATGTATACCTCCAGAGGGACATGATGAGGGAGGAGAGAGCCATGGCGGCAGAAGCAAGGAAGAAGCGCAGGGCAAGAGGGGAAAACCAGGAAATCACAGCTCCCAACACAACATCCCAAGAGGTGATGGGGGAACCCACAACCAGCGACACCCTGCAACACCAGAGGAAGGCAACCATCCACCCTCCTCTGCCATAGAAAACCCCCCTACCCCAAACCCTCCCTGCCCCCACTCAAATGCTCAGCCAAATCTCCCTCCCCCTATTCGCCATTCCACTCTGCTACACCTTCCCTCCTCCTGCCATGTCCCCCCTCCCCCCCTTTCCTTCCTGTTCTCCCTCCCCCTTCATCCCATACCCTCCCTGTCCCCCCCTTCACTTGACCCCCCCAATCCTCACCCCAGTATCCTCTGAGACCTGTTATCCACCTCACAAATCCTCACACCCATGGAACAGCTTCTCCCACCAGCAGAAACACTCACCAAGGAGGCAATTTGAGAAGGGACAGAACAAAGTGAGCCTCAAGGCAATGTACACTAACAAAGATGGAATTACAAATAAAGCAAATGAACTTGCAGAATGGTACTAGAAGAAAACCCAGACATAATAGCACTTACAGAAACAAAGCTAATGAAAGCCATAACAAATGCAGTGTTCCCACAGGACTATTATGTTATGAGGAAAGAGAGAGAAGGAAGAAGTGGTGGTGGTGTAGCTCTGCTAGTAAGAAAAGGCTGGGATTTTGAAGAGATGGTTATTCAGGGCTATGAAGGTTTCAGTGACTACATAACAGGTACCATAACAACTGGAGGACAACATAGCAACTGGAGGACAAAAAATTATAGACGTAGTCATATATAATCCACCACCAAATGACAGAAGACCTAGACAGGAATATGATAGAAACAACATGGCCACCATCAACATAATAGAAAGAGCAGCTTCTGTTGCTAGCAGGAATGGATCTGGACTACTAATCATGGGAGACTTCAACCATGGGAAGATAGATTTTGAGAACAGAGATCCGCATAGAGGACCAGAAATATGGAGAGCTAAGCTGCTGGATGTGGCAACAAGACACTTTCTAAGCCAGCACATCAAGGAACTAACAGTAATGAGAGAAGATGAACCAGCCATGCTCGATCTAATATTTACCCTCAATGAGTGGGATATAAGGGAAGTTAAGATGGATCACCCTTGGGAATGAGTGACCACAGTGTATTGAACTTTGAGTACTTGGTAGAGCTAGGAATTATCTCCCCCCAAAAAGAACTAGGAAAAAAAAGGCTGGCATACCAGAAGGGGAACTATCTTGCGGTTATCTTGAGATGATTTCAGGACTTCAGTGACCCCGCGGCCCGGTCCTCGACTAGGCCTCCACCCCCAGGAAGCAGCCCGTGACAGCTGATTAACACCCAGGTACCTATTTTTTCTGCTAGGTAACAGGGGCATAGGGTGAAAGAAACTTTGCCCATTGTTTCTCGCCGGCGCCTGGGATCGAACCCAGGACCACAGGGTCAAAAGTCCAGTGTGCTGTTCGCTTGGCCGACTGGCTCCCCAAACTATGAGGAGATGAGAAGTTTCCTAAGGGAAATACCTTGGGACACAGACCTCAGAGGTAAGTCTGTACAAGATATGATGGACTATGTCACCCAAAAGTGTCAGGAGGCAGTAAACAGGTTCATCCCGGCCCAAAGGGAAAAATCTGAGAAGCAAAAGAAGAATCCATGGTATAATAGGGCATGTATGGAAACATGGATTGACGGACTGAACAAAAGGGCGTGGAGGAACTTCCGGAATTACAGAACACCAAAAAGCAGAGAGAGAGATACCAGAGAACCAGGAATGAGTATGTTAGGGTGAGAAGAGAAGCAGATAAAAATTATGAAAATGATATAGCAGACAAAGCCAAGACCGAACCAAAGCTACTCCACAGTCACATCAGGAGGAAAGCAACAGTGAAAGAACAGGTAATGAAACTTAGAACAGGCGAGGACAGGTATACAGAGAATGACAAAGAGGTGTGTGAACAGCTCAACAAGAGGTTCCAGGAGGTCTTTACAATAGAACAAGGTGAGGTCACTGTGCTAGAAGAAAGGGAAATAAACCAGGCGGCCTTGGAAGGGTCGCGAAATTACGAGAGAGGGGATCAAGAGACACCAGCTGGATCTTGATGTTAGAAAGGCTGTTGGTCCAGACGGGATCTCACCATGGGTACTGAAAGAGTGAGCAGATGCACTTTGCTTGTCACTCTCCATAGTGTATAGTAGGTCACTGGAGATGGGAGACCTACCAAAAATATGGAAGATGGTGATGGTCCCAATATACAAAAATGGCGACAGGCAAGAGGCAGTGAACTACAAGCCAGTGTCCTTGACTTGTATACCATGCAAGGTGATGGAGAAAATCATGAGATTTTCAGTCATGAGACCTAGTAACATGAGAAAATCATGAGACCTAGTAACACATCTGGAGAGAAGGGACTTCGTGACAAATCGCCAACATGGGTTCAGGGAGGCTAAATCTTGCCTGACTGGCTTAATAGAATTCTACGTCCAGATGACAAAGATCAAGCAAGAAAGAGAAGGCTCGGGTACTAGTCTGGTGGCAAACCTTTGAACCTTTTCCAGTTTAGTCTTATCCTTGACTAGATATGGACTGCATGCTGGGGCTGCATACTCCAGGATTGGCCTGACATATGTGGTATACAAAGTTCTGAATGATTCCTTACACAAGTTTCTAAATGCCGTTCTTATGTTGGCCAACCTGGCGTATGCCACTGATGTAATCCTCTTGATATGGGTTTCAGGGGGACAAGTCTGGCGTGATATTAACCCCCAGGTCTTTCTCTCTCTCTGTGAGAGAGAGAAGTGTGTGTGTGTGTGTGTGTGTTTGTGTGTGTGTGTGTGTGTGTGTACTCACCTAATTGTGCTTGCGGAGGTTGAGCTTTGGCTCTTTGGTCCCTTTGGCCATGTTGTGTGTGTGTGTGTGTGTGTGTGTGTGTGTGTGTGTGTGTGGTGTGTGTGTGTGTGTGTGTGTGTGTGTGTGTGTGTGTGTGTGTGTGTGTGTGTGTGTGTGTGTGCGTGTGTGTGTGTGTGTGTGTGGAAAAAAACACACGTTAGTTAGTAGTTAGTAACAGTTGATTGATTGACAGTTGAGAGGCGGGCTGAAAGAGCAGAGCTCAACCCCGACAAGCACAACTAGGTGAATACAAGTAGGTGAATACACACACACACATACTGTAAAAGGGTCTGGTAGCTGAGTGCACAGCGCGCGGGACTAGTATTCCTGTGTCCCGGGTTCGATTCCCGGCGCCGGCAGAGACAAATGGGCCGAGTTTCTTCCATCCCGTAACACTCTGATGAAGCATCAGGGTGTTACCTAGTAGTAAATAGGTACCTGGGAGTCAAACAGCTGTTACGGGCTGCTTCCTGGTGTGTGTGTGTGTGTGTGTGTGTGTGTGTGTGTGTGTGTGTGTGTGTGTGTGTGTGTGTGTGTGTGTGTGTGTGTGTAAAAAATAATAAAAATTAGTTAGTTGTTAGTAACAGTTTGTTGACAATTGAGAGGCGGGTCGAAAGAGCAAAGCTCAACCCTCGCAATCACAACTAGGTGAATACACACAGTGGGATGGGTTACCTTGAGGTTACCTTGAGGTGGTTTCGGAGCTTAGCGTCCCCGCGGCCCGGTCGTCGACTAGGCTTTCTCGTTGCTGGACTGGTCAACCAGGCTGTTGGGCGCGGCTGCTCGCAGCCTGACGTGTGAATCACAGCCTGGTTGATCAGGTATCCTTTGGAGGTGTTTATCAAGTTCTCTCTTGAATACTGTGAGAGGTCAGCCAGTTATGCCCCTAATGTGTAGTGGGAGTGTGTTAAACAGTCTCGGGCCTCTTATGTTGATTGAGTTCTCTCTCAGAGTACCTATTGCAACTCTGCTCTTTAACGGGGGTATTCTGCACATCCTGCCATGCCTCCTGGTCTCAAGTGGTTTTATTTTTTGTGTGCAAGTTTGGGACCAGCCCCTCTACTATTTTCCACATGTAAATTATTGTGTATCTTTCCCGCCTGCGCTCAAGAGAATACAGATTTAGGCTCTTTAGTCGGTCCCAGTAGTTTAGATGTTTTACTGAGTGGATTCTAGCAGTAAAGGATTTCTGCACTTATAGAATCCTCTCAGTTAAACATCAAAACTACTGTGACAGACTAAAGAGCCTAAATCTGTATTCTCTTGGGCGCAGGCGGGAAAGATACATAATACATATACATAATACATATATAGATATATAATGGGTAGGGAGAAAGGTTGGAGAAACTGGACCTGTGGAATATTGAAGAGAAGGAAGGAAGGAAGGAATTATCAAGGGAAAGCGCCAAGCCATTGCGACTGTAGAGCATATTGAAGAGAAAAAAGAGATAACATGACAGCAACACATAAAATAATAATTGATGGGCAGAAAGGAAGGAAATATATACCAGAGAGAAGAAAGGAAATAAGAATGTGACGAAATACCTGTTTTAACCACTCGTAGGAAACTGAAATGAACTTGACTATTTTATGTGTGCAATGGAACTGTTGCGGTCAGCATTTGTGATAGCCAGGCATGTTCTGGTAAATGTGTGACTAGCCAGCTCGCACAGGTTCACATCCGGGATGGAGGAGAAGGTAGCCCTTGAAGGTTGGAGCTACCAGGTACACGGTCAGAGTGGTGAAGTATCGCGAATGAACTATTACCAAGCACCCAAGTTTTAATGGAGGGAGAATGGTGCCTGAGGTCTAGTTATCTCATAACTTGTTGTTGAGAAGTTGTGAGCATTCTTGCTAAGGGTCTTGTCTTGGTAGTCACATGTTGGTTCAGAGGAAGCTATTTTTTTATAATATTAATTGTGAGAAGTCATTAATACTTTAGAGAGACTCCCAGTCTCGTATTTATATTTTTAATATTATGTTTACAGCGGAGGAAGGAAGAGTGGGGATTGGGGAAGAGGAGAAGAGAGAGCGAGGGGGGAGGGTATTTGGAGAATGAGTAAAGGGGGGGGGGAAGCTGGACCCGGGCACCGCCGGGTATCCCGTCTAAAACAATATGTATCTTAATGAAGTTCTGATTTAGGCCCCAATTAGTGTCAGATTGAATAGTTAATGAGTATAACTAAGTATGATAGCACAGGTTATCCAACGATAGCTCCCTGCTGACACGTTAGATTTAGTGATGACCAAACCACATACCAGAACATGAAGAGACGACGACGTTTCGGTCCGTCCTGGACCATTATCAAGTCGGTTGTGTATATAAGATTTAATATATGTAAGATATGGAGTATATAATATTTTATGTATATAAGATTTAGTGAATGTAAGATTTAGTGTATATAAGAAGGTGGATATTTTATTACTCTGTCTCGTTCTTAATATTTGAAGAGTTGCTGCTCCCATTATTACTTGTCTTATAGTTTATCATCTTAAGAGTTTCTTGGATTATCAACTTATACATTTTGAGTGACTCAAGGGGTGTTTCCTTAAGCATTCCTTCCACATCTTACATTCATGTTCATAAAAGGACAGTACTTACGGCAACTATTAGGTAGAACGTACAAAAATGGACTGTTGCAGCCATAAAAAGCTTAAATATTCCTACACCTTGTATGGTGCCTAATGTATGGTGCGTGCACATATGTGGACCATACATTAGGCCCAAGATAACATATATTAGGCCCAAGATAACATATATTAGGCTCAAGATAACATATATTAGGCCCAAGATAATATATATTAGGCCCTAGATAACATATATTAGGCCCAAGATACCATATATTAGGCCCAAGATAATATATATTAGGCCCAAGATAACATATATTAGGTCTAGGATAGATAAGGTTATGAATGTACTTATCCATTCATTTAGTGCGCCATTGGGCTAAATCAACTATACAAGACTTTAAATATGTGTTGAGGTCAGCAGTTAATTTTTGCACGTTTGAGCAAACAGTTACAGTATGAACTGTCGTTACTGCAGGATGGGCTGGTGTGGGGAAGTGACTGGACTCCTAGACTCAGTTCCTTGGTGAAGTGTTCAGCTCTCTCCTCTTGAGTTGCCACAACGATCAAAATAAGGGCTACTAAAAGGCGCTAACCTAATCAACCGACCTAACATAACAGACCCACGCATAGAAAACGATGTTGTTTATGCAGAGCTTTTTTTTCTTAGTACCCCGTATTTTGTCCATTGGGGATTAGAGCGTCAGAGTAAGATGTATTATTTAAGAGGGTTAAGGGTTACTACTGAAGAGACTAGTTCAAAGGACTAGTTGAGTAGTTGACTCCCAACTCTGGTTGGTGAGCGTTGTTGGGTGCGTAACAACACCTGGTTATTTACCTGAATTTACCTCGACGAAGAAAGAAAGCCAGCGGCTTGTCGAATGAAATAAATTTATAGGTGGCATGTTTGTAGGGAGTCCTCGTGTTCGACGTGCGGCAGGTGACATGGCACAAATAGGTAATACCACAAGATTCATCTCCTCTTTCTCCTTCCTCCCACTCCTTCTCAGCATCTCCTTCCCACCCATTCCCCCTACACCCTCCCTTCCCCCTCACCCCCCACAACGCACAGGTCAATATGAACTTCTGGGCCTACTCTCATGAAGATCCTAGTGTAGTCTGCAAAGGATGATACAGTGCTATAGGTTGTGCTCTTTGTCGATGTCCGATATGAGGATGAGAAAAGTACGGGGAGCAGCACAGTACCCTGGGGGACTGAGCTCTTAACGGTTGACGGGTTGGATGTTTTTTGTGGACTATTACACATTGGTTTCGGTTGGTCAGGAATGTAATTCCATCTGCCTACTTTTCCGGTAATTCATTTTGACGGCATTTATGGGCAATAACACCATGGTCACATTTATCAAAAAGCTTTGCGAAATCTGTGTAAATGACATCAGCATTTTGTTTCGTCTTCCATAGCATCTAATGCCATATCATCGTGGGCCAGCAAACCTGGCCCGGGACAGGCAAGAGCGCCCTGTTCTAAAACCATGTTGTCCGGGGTATGGAGAGGCCTGGGACCCATGTATTTGTGATCTTACTTCTAGCACCCTGCTTCTCCTCAAAAATTTTTATGATGTCGATGTTAGTGATATCGGTCTTGAATTTTTGCCTCTGCCTATTCCTCCTTTATGAAGTGGGCTATCTCTGCTGTTTAGTATATCAAGAATAACGCCAGTATCTAGGCTTGTCTCCACAGAATTTGAAGGTCCTGCGATAGTGGGTTTTTACAGTTCTTGAGGATAGGAGTTCCCAAGAAATCCGGGCTGGTGCGGAGTGCTAGGCCTACTGTTTATGGGCTCTTCAAAATCCAGTGGGGATGGGGGGACGTCTGATATATGAATTGATGTTGGTTATCATATCCATGAAGAATTCAGTTGGGTTATCGATCGTTAGTGCGTTTCATGGCTCGCTGAAGACAGAGTCGTATTGCGTCCTCAGTAGCTCGCTCATTCTAGTTTGTCATCGGTGAAGTTCCATCTTCCTTCGCATGGGCCCGATTCTAGATGTGGTTTTTGATCTTGATTTTGCATAGGAGAAAAAATTTCGGTTTCTTCTCTATTCACTGATGGCCTTTTGCTCTCTTTCCCTCCTCCTGCGTTTTGTATGATCTGTAGCTTGAGTTCAATTTTCCCTTTTCGCTACCTAACCTTCTCGCCGTTCCTGAGATAGGTGCGACTCTCAAGTTGTACCGCGATTCGTTTTCTTCGCCTATATGGAACGACGTTCTCGTTCAATTCTGCATATCTTCCTCTTTTTCTTAGGGGATGCGGTTTGTACATATTTCTAGTGCTACTGTACTGAGCTTATTTTTTCCAGGCACTGTTCAGGTTCGCATTTCCTAGCTGTTCTTCCAGTTTATTTCTGTGAAGTCTTGGTTATTTGCTCCCAGTTTATCTGTTTATATTTGAAGTTGAATTTGCTGAATCTCCTCCACCGGGAATCTGGACTGGTTTGAAGGTCTATTCCCATGGTTGTCATAACTTCAATTAGGTTGTGATATGAGTAACAGGTATTGTAATCATTATGTTCCTAACCAATTCATCATTATTGGTGAAAAAGAGGCCAGCGTGTCTCCTCTAGTTGGTTCTACTATTGCTGGTTTAAGGCAAACCTGTCGCACATCCGTAGCAAGTCATTTGCATGTGCCTGTTCATTAAGGCTACTTCCTGGTAGTCTTTCTGATATTACTGTATAGCCAGGTGCTTCCATTTCAGGTGCCGTAGGTTGAAGTCCCAAGCAGGATGATGTTCGGTGCTGGATTTGTGAGGTTTTCCAAGCAGTGTTCTACTTTCATTAGTTGGTCTTTAAACTGCTGAGGGTTTGCCTCCGGTGACTTATATACAAGGACAATAACTACACTTAGATTCTCTATTTTGATTATCAGCACTTCCACCATATCAGTTGAGGTGTTTAGCAGCTCAGTACAGATGAGTGTGTCTTTGATGTATAGGCTGACCCACCCTGAAGCCGGTGTTTCCTATCACATCTGAAAAGATTGTACTCTGAGACCCATATTTCCCCATCATGGTAGTCCTTTGTGTGGTTTCTGTTAGGGCTGCAACACTGCATTTTTGCCTCATGAAGAAGACCATCTATAAAGTGAACTTTGTTGGATTGTCGTGTTTTTATACCTTGCATGTTGGCCAATATAAATGATGTTATCGTGGTGGTGGAAGTGCTGGATGCCTACTTGGTGTTAACATCTGAGGCTCTGGTAAGGGGGCCTCTGTGTTTGCGTCCAGGGTGGGTTTTCGAGTGATTCGTCCATTTCGAGTGGGAGGTTGGGTGTAAGTACTGTTGTTTCCAGAATTGGTATCTCCCTTCCCCTCTGTAATCATGAATAAGTTCTTGAAGAAGAAGGCGGGAGTGTCAGGAAAAGGAAGATCCCGAAGTGTTGAACCAGGAGAAAGTGAGATAAAGAAAGAGGGAGAACTTGCTTAGCAAGACAGTCTTTAAGAAAACTGAGCTGGCTTCTTTCGACGCTTGGCGGCAAGAAGTGGAAGATTCGAAGAAGCGAAAGGCTGTTTAAGAGTAGTCGAAGAAATTAAACTGAGTAAGCTATGTGTGTATCCATATGCAGGCGAGTCACAATAACGTGCTGAAGTAGTTTGACCACCACATACCTAGAACAGGTGAAGAGGACGACGACGTTTCGGTCCGTCCTGGACCATTTCAAGTCGATTGTGATGAGGAAGTGATACAGGCAATAAATAGACAAGAGAGATGTG
>WNGS01005476.1:7869-31600 GCA_020271785.1 Procambarus virginalis
CCATCACCAGGTTAGTGACCACCATCACCAGGTTAGTGACCACCATCACCAGGTTAGTGGTCACCATCACCAGGTTAGTGATCACCATCACCAGGTTTAGTGATCACATCACCAGGTTAGTGATCACCATCACCAGGTTAGTGATCACCATCACCAGGTAGTGACCACCATCACCAGGTTAGTGACCACCATCACCAGGGGTGGTCACCATCACCAGGTTAGTGACCACCATCACCAAGTTAGTGACACCATCACCAGGTTAGTGGTCACCATCACCAGGTTAGTGGTCACCATCACCAGGTTAGTGATCACCATCACCAGGTTAGTGATCACCATCACCAGGTTAGTGATCACCATCACCAGGTTAGTGATCACCATCACCAGGTTAGTGACCACCATCACCAGGTTAGTGACCATCACCAGGTTAGTGACCATCACCAGGTTAGTGACCATCACCAGGTTAGTGATCACCATCACCAGGTTAGTGACCACCATCACCAGGTTAGTGACCATCACCAGGTTAGTGACCATCACCAGGTTAGTGATCACCATCACCAGGTTAGTGGTCACCATCACCAGGTTAGTGACCACCATCACCAGGTTAGTGACCACCATCACCAGGTTAGTGACCACCATCACCAGGTTAGTGATCACCATCACCAGGTTAGTGACCATCACCAGGTTAGTGACCATCACCAGGTTAGTGGTCACCATCACCAGGTTAGTGACCATCACCAGGTTAGTGGTCACCATCACCAGGTTAGTGCCCATCACCAGGTTAGTGACCATCACCAGGTTAGTGGTCACCATCACCAGGTTAGTGATCACCATCACCAGGTTAGTGATCACCATCACCAGGTTAGTGACCACCATCACCAGGTTAGTGGTCACCATCACCAGGTTAGTGATCACCATCACCAGGTTAGTGACCACCATCACCAGGTTAGTGCCCATCACCAGGTTAGTGACCATCACCAGGTTAGTGATCACCATCACCAGGTTAGTGGTCACCATCACCAGGTTAGTGGTCACCATCACCAGGTTAGTGATCACCATCACCAGGTTAGTGGTCACCATCACCAGGTTAGTGATCACCATCACCAGGTTAGTGACCACCATCACCAGGTTAGTGGTCACCATCACCAGGTTAGTGGTCACCATCACCAGGTTAGTGACCACCATCACCAGGTTAGTGATCACCATCACCAGGTTAGTGACCACCATCACCAGGTTAGTGGTCACCATCACCAGGTTAGTGGTCACCATCACCAGGTTAGTGATCACCATCACCAGGTTAGTGGTCACCATCACCAGGTTAGTGATCACCATCACCAGGTTAGTGACCACCATCACCAGGTTAGTGGTCACCATCACCAGGTTAGTGACCACCATCACCAGGTTAGTGACCACCATCACCAGGTTAGTGACCACCATCACCAGGTTAGTGACCATCACCAGGTTAGTGACCATCACCAGGTTAGTGACCATCACCAGGTTAGTGATCACCATCACCAGGTTAGTGACCACCATCACCAGGTTAGTGACCATCACCAGGTTAGTGACCATCACCAGGTTAGTGATCACCATCACCAGGTTAGTGGTCACCATCACCAGGTTAGTGACCACCATCACCAGGTTAGTGACCACCATCACCAGGTTAGTGACCACCATCACCAGGTTAGTGATCACCATCACCAGGTTAGTGACCATCACCAGGTTAGTGACCATCACCAGGTTAGTGGTCACCATCACCAGGTTAGTGACCATCACCAGGTTAGTGGTCACCATCACCAGGTTAGTGCCCATCACCAGGTTAGTGACCATCACCAGGTTAGTGGTCACCATCACCAGGTTAGTGATCACCATCACCAGGTTAGTGATCACCATCACCAGGTTAGTGGTCACCATCACCAGGTTAGTGGTCACCATCACCAGGTTAGTGATCACCATCACCAGGTTAGTGATCACCATCACCAGGTTAGTGACCACCATCACCAGGTTAGTGATCACCATCACCAGGTTAGTGACCATCACCAGGTTAGTGACCACCATCACCAGGTTAGTGGTCACCATCACCAGGTTAGTGATCACCATCACCAGGTTAGTGACCACCATCACCAGGTTAGTGATCACCATCACCAGGTTAGTGACCATCACCAGGTTAGTGATCACCATCACCAGGTTAGTGGTCACCATCACCAGGTTAGTGACCACCATCACCAGGTTAGTGGTCACCATCACCAGGTTAGTGGTCACCATCACCAGGTTAGTGAACACCATCACCAGGTTAGTGACACCATCACCAGGTTAGTGGTCACCATCACCAGGTTAGTGAACACCATCACCAGGTTAGTGACACCATCACCAGGTTAGTGGTCACCATCACCAGGTTAGTGATCACCATCACCAGGTTAGTGGTCACCATCACCAGGTTAGTGACCACCATCACCAGGTTAGTGACCACCATCACCAGGTTAGTGACCACCATCACCAGGTTAGTGGTCACCATCACCAGGTTAGTGGTCACCATCACCAGGTTAGTGGTCACCATCACCAGGTTAGTGGTCACCATCACCAGGTTAGTGACACCATCACCAGGTTAGTGATCACCATCACCAGGTTAGTGATCACCATCACCAGGTTAGTGACACCATCACCAGGTTAGTGACCACCATCACCAGGTTAGTGGTCACCATCACCAGGTTAGTGACCACCATCACCAGGTTAGTGGTCACCATCACCAGGTTAGTGGTCACCATCACCAGGTTAGTGGTCACCATCACCAGGTTAGTGGTCACCATCACCAGGTTAGTGACACCATCACCAGGTTAGTGGTCACCATCACCAGGTTAGTGATCACCATCACCAGGTTAGTGATCACCATCACCAGGTTAGTGAACACCATCACCAGGTTAGTGACCACCATCACCAGGTTAGTGGTCACCATCACCAGGTTAGTGCCACCATCACCAGGTTAGTGATCACCATCACCAGGTTAGTGATCACCATCACCAGGTTAGTGATCACCATCACCAGGTTAGTGACCACCATCACCAGGTTAGTGACCACCATCACCAGGTTAGTGACCACCATCACCAGGTTAGTGATCACCATCACCAGGTTAGTGGTCACCATCACCAGGTTAGTGACCACCATCACCAGGTTAGTGGTCACCATCACCAGGTTAGTGATCACCATCACCAGGTTAGTGATCACCATCACCAGGTTAGTGATCACCATCACCAGGTTAGTGATCACCATCACCAGGTTAGTGATCACCATCACCAGGTTAGTGACCATCACCAGGTTAGTGATCACCATCACCAGGTTAGTGACCATCACCAGGTTAGTGATCACCATCACCAGGTTAGTGCCCATCACCAGGTTAGTGGTCACCATCACCAGGTTAGTGCCCATCACCAGGTTAGTGGTCACCATCACCAGGTTAGTGCCCACCATCACCAGGTTAGTGATCACCATCACCAGGTTAGTGGTCACCATCACCAGGTTAGTGACACCATCACCAGGTTAGTGATCACCATCACCAGGTTAGTGATCACCATCACCAGGTTAGTGATCACCATCACCAGGTTAGTGACACCTCACCAGGTTAGTGGTCACCATCACAGGTTAGTGATCACCATCACCAGGTTAGTGATCACCATCACCAGGTTAGTGGTCACCATCACCAGGTTAGTGATCACCATCACCAGGTTAGTGACACCATCACCAGGTTAGTGACACCATCACCAGGTTAGTGATCACCATCACCAGGTTAGTGATCACCATCACCAGGTTAGTGGTCACCATCACCAGGTTAGTGGTCACCATCACCAGGTTAGTGATCACCATCACCAGGTTAGTGATCACCATCACCAGGTTAGTGATCACCATCACCAGGTTAGTGATCACCATCACCAGGTTAGTGACCATCACCAGGTTAGTGGTCACCATCACCAGGTTAGTGATCACCATCACCAGGTTAGTGATCACCATCACCAGGTTAGTGGTCACCATCACCAGGTTAGTGATCACCATCACCAGGTTAGTGATCACCATCACCAGGTTAGTGATCACCATCACCAGGTTAGTGCCCATCACCAGGTTAGTGATCACCATCACCAGGTTAGTGCCCATCACCAGGTTAGTGGTCACCATCACCAGGTTAGTGCCCATCACCAGGTTAGTGGTCACCATCACCAGGTTAGTGCCCACCATCACCAGGTTAGTGATCACCATCACCAGGTTAGTGGTCACCATCACCAGGTTAGTGACACCATCACCAGGTTAGTGATCACCATCACCAGGTTAGTGATCACCATCACCAGGTTAGTGATCACCATCACCAGGTTAGTGACACCATCACCAGGTTAGTGGTCACCATCACAGGTTAGTGATCACCATCACCAGGTTAGTGATCACCATCACCAGGTTAGTGGTCACCATCACCAGGTTAGTGATCACCATCACCAGGTTAGTGACACCATCACCAGGTTAGTGACACCATCACCAGGTTAGTGATCACCATCACCAGGTTAGTGATCACCATCACCAGGTTAGTGGTCACCATCACCAGGTTAGTGGTCACCATCACCAGGTTAGTGATCACCATCACCAGGTTAGTGATCACCATCACCAGGTTAGTGATCACCATCACCAGGTTAGTGATCACCATCACCAGGTTAGTGACCATCACCAGGTTAGTGGTCACCATCACCAGGTTAGTGATCACCATCACCAGGTTAGTGATCACCATCACCAGGTTAGTGGTCACCATCACCAGGTTAGTGATCACCATCACCAGGTTAGTGATCACCATCACCAGGTTAGTGATCACCATCACCAGGTTAGTGACCATCACCAGGTTAGTGGTCACCATCACCAGGTTAGTGCCCATCACCAGGTTAGTGGTCACCATCACCAGGTTAGTGCCACCATCACCAGGTTAGTGATCACCATCACCAGGTTAGTGGTCACCATCACCAGGTTAGTGATCACCATCACCAGGTTAGTGATCACCATCACCAGGTTAGTGGTCACCATCACCAGGTTAGTGATCACCATCACCAGGTTAGTGATCACCATCACCAGGTTAGTGGTCACCATCACCAGGTTAGTGGTCACCATCACCAGGTTAGTGACCACCATCACCAGGTTAGTGATCACCATCACCAGGTTAGTGACCACCATCACCAGGTTAGTGGTCACCATCACCAGGTTAGTGATCACCATCACCAGGTTAGTGGTCACCATCACCAGGTTAGTGGTCACCATCACCAGGTTAGTGGTCACCATCACCAGGTTAGTGACCACCATCACCAGGTTAGTGATCACCATCACCAGGTTAGTGCCCATCACCAGGTTAGTGGTCACCATCACCAGGTTAGTGCCCATCACCAGGTTAGTGGTCACCATCACCAGGTTAGTGACCATCACCAGGTTAGTGGTCACCATCACCAGGTTAGTGCCCATCACCAGGTTAGTGACCATCACCAGGTTAGTGGTCACCATCACCAGGTTAGTGCCCATCACCAGGTTAGTGACCATCACCAGGTTAGTGGTCACCATCACCAGGTTAGTGATCACCATCACCAGGTTAGTGATCACCATCACCAGGTTAGTGACCACCATCACCAGGTTAGTGGTCACCATCACCAGGTTAGTGATCACCATCACCAGGTTAGTGACACCATCACCAGGTTAGTGGTCACCATCACCAGGTTAGTGGTCACCATCACCAGGTTAGTGATCACCATCACCAGGTTAGTGGTCACCATCACCAGGTTAGTGATCACCATCACCAGGTTAGTGACCACCATCACCAGGTTAGTGGTCACCATCACCAGGTTAGTGGTCACCATCACCAGGTTAGTGACCACCATCACCAGGTTAGTGATCACCATCACCAGGTTAGTGACCACCATCACCAGGTTAGTGGTCACCATCACCAGGTTAGTGATCACCATCACCAGGTTAGTGACCACCATCACCAGGTTAGTGACACCATCACCAGGTTAGTGGTCACCATCACCAGGTTAGTGACCACCATCACCAGGTTAGTGACACCATCACCAGGTTAGTGGTCACCATCACCAGGTTAGTGGTCACCATCACCAGGTTAGTGATCACCATCACCAGGTTAGTGATCACCATCACCAGGTTAGTGATCACCATCACCAGGTTAGTGATCACCATCACCAGGTTAGTGACCACCATCACCAGGTTAGCGACCATCACCAGGTTAGTGACCATCACCAGGTTAGTGACCATCACCAGGTTAGTGATCACCATCACCAGGTTAGTGACCACCATCACCAGGTTAGTGACCATCACCAGGTTAGTGACCATCACCAGGTTAGTGATCACCATCACCAGGTTAGTGGTCACCATCACCAGGTTAGTGACCACCATCACCAGGTTAGTGACCACCATCACCAGGTTAGTGACCATCATCACCAGGTTAGTGATCACCATCACCAGGTTAGTGACCATCACCAGGTTAGTGACCATCACCAGGTTAGTGGTCACCATCACCAGGTTAGTGATCACCATCACCAGGTTAGTGACCACCATCACCAGGTTAGTGATCACCATCACCAGGTTAGTGACCATCACCAGGTTAGTGATCACCATCACCAGGTTAGTGGTCACCATCACCAGGTTAGTGACCACCATCACCAGGTTAGTGGTCACCATCACCAGGTTAGTGGTCACCATCACCAGGTTAGTGACCACCATCACCAGGTTAGTGATCACCATCACCAGGTTAGTGACCACCATCACCAGGTTAGTGTCACCATCACCAGGTTAGTGATCACCATCACCAGGTTAGTGATCACCATCACCAGGTTAGTGATCACCATCACCAGGTTAGTGATCACCATCACCAGGTTAGTGACCACCATCACCAGGTTAGTGACACCATCACCAGGTTAGTGGTCACCATCACCAGGTTAGTGACCACCATCACCAGGTTAGTGACACCATCACCAGGTTAGTGGTCACCATCACCAGGTTAGTGGTCACCATCACCAGGTTAGTGATCACCATCACCAGGTTAGTGATCACCATCACCAGGTTAGTGATCACCATCACCAGGTTAGTGATCACCATCACCAGGTTAGTGACCACCATCACCAGGTTAGCGACCATCACCAGGTTAGTGACCATCACCAGGTTAGTGACCATCACCAGGTTAGTGATCACCATCACCAGGTTAGTGACCATCATCACCAGGTTAGTGACCACCATCACCAGGTTAGTGACCATCACCAGGTTAGTGATCACCATCACCAGGTTAGTGGTCACCATCACCAGGTTAGTGACCACCATCACCAGGTTAGTGACCACCATCACCAGGTTAGTGACCATCATCACCAGGTTAGTGATCACCATCACCAGGTTAGTGACCATCACCAGTTTAGTGACCATCACCAGGTTAGTGACCATCACCAGGTTAGTGATCACCATCACCAGGTTAGTGACCACCATCACCAGGTTAGTGATCACCATCACCAGGTTAGTGACCATCACCAGGTTAGTGATCACCATCACCAGGTTAGTGACCACCATCACCAGGTTGGTGACCACCATCACCAGGTTAGTGACCACCATCACCAGGTTAGTGACCACCATCACCAGGTTAGTGACCACCATCACCAGGTTAGTGACCATCACCAGGTTAGTGATCACCATCACCAGGTTAGTGACCATCACCAGGTTAGTGATCACCATCACCAGGTTAGTGATCACCATCACCAGGTTAGTGACCATCACCAGGTTAGTGATCACCATCACCAGGTTAGTGACCATCACCAGGTTAGTGATCACCATCACCAGGTTAGTGATCACCATCACCAGGTTAGTGACCATCACCAGGTTAGTGGTCACCATCACCAGGTTAGTGACCATCACCAGGTTAGTGACACCATCACCAGGTTAGTGATCACCATCACCAGGTTAGTGGTCACCATCACCAGGTTAGTGACCACCATCACCAGGTTAGTGGTCACCATCACCAGGTTAGTGATCACCATCACCAGGTTAGTGACCACCATCACCAGGTTAGTGGTCACCATCACCAGGTTAGTGACCACCATCACCAGGTTAGTGACCATCACCAGGTTAGTGACCACCATCACCAGGTTAGTGATCACCATCACCAGGTTAGTGACCACCATCACCAGGTTAGTGACCCATCACCAGGTTAGTGATCACCATCACCAGGTTAGTGACCACCATCACCAGGTTAGTGATCACCATCACCAGGTTAGTGACCATCATCCAGGTTAGTGGTCACCATCACCAGGTTAGTGGTCACCATCACCAGGTTAGTGACCATCATCACCAGGTTAGTGACCACCATCACCAGGTTAGTGGTCACCATCACCAGGTTAGTGACCACCATCACCAGGTTAGTGGCACCATCACCAGGTTAGTGTCACCATCACCAGGTTAGTGCACCATCACCAGGTTAGTGATCACCATCACCAGGTTAGTGATCACCATCACCAGGTTAGTGATCACCATCACCAGGTTAGTGCACCATCACCAGGTTAGTGGTCACCATCACCAGGTTAGTGACCATCACCAGGTTAGTGATCACCATCACCAGGTTAGTGATCACCATCACCAGGTTAGTGACCACCATCACCAGGTTAGTGACACCATCACCAGGTTAGTGATCACCATCACCAGGTTAGTGACCACCATCACCAGGTTAGTGACCACCATCACCAGGTTAGTGACCATCACCAGGTTAGTGATCACCATCACCAGGTTAGTGACCATCACCAGGTTAGTGACCATCACCAGGTTAGTGATCACCATCACCAGGTTAGTGACCATCACCAGGTTAGTGATCACCATCACCAGGTTAGTGATCACCATCACCAGGTTAGTGATCACCATCACCAGGTTAGTGACACCATCACCAGGTTAGTGATCACCATCACCAGGTTAGTGATCACCATCACCAGGTTAGTGATCACCATCACCAGGTTAGTGATCACCATCACCAGGTTAGTGATCACCATCACCAGGTTAGTGATCACCATCACCAGGTTAGTGATCACCATCACCAGGTTAGTGACCATCACCAGGTTAGTGATCACCATCACCAGGTTAGTGACCATCACCAGGTTAGTGATCACCATCACCAGGTTAGACCCATCACCAGGTTAGTGGATCACCATCACCAGGTTAGTGCACCATCACCAGGTTAGTGGTCACCATCACCAGGTTAGTCCACCATCACCAGGTTAGTGATCACCATCACCAGGTTAGTGGTCACCATCACCAGGTTAGTGACACCATCACCAGGTTAGTGTCACCATCACCAGGTTAGTGATCACCATCACCAGGTTAGTGATCACCATCACCAGGTTAGTGACACCTCACCAGGTTGGTTAGTGGTCACCATCACCAGGTTAGTGATCACCATCACCAGGTTAGTGATCACCATCACCAGGTTAGTGGTCACCATCACCAGGTTAGTGATCACCATCACCAGGTTAGTGACCACCATCACCAGGTTAGTGACACCATCACCAGGTTAGTGTCACCATCACCAGGTTAGTGATCACCATCACCAGGTTAGTGGTCACCATCACCAGGTTAGTGGTCACCATCACCAGGTTAGTGTCACCATCACCAGGTTAGTGATCACCATCACCAGGTTAGTGATCACACCATCACCAGGTTAGTGACCATCACCAGGTTAGTGGTCACCATCACCAGGTTAGTGATCACCATCACCAGGTTAGTGATCACCATCACCAGGTTAGTGGTCACCATCACCAGGTTAGTGATCACCATCACCAGGTTAGTGATCACCATCACCAGGTTAGTGATCACCATCACCAGGTTAGTGCCCATCACCAGGTTAGTGGTCACCATCACCAGGTTAGTGGCACCATCACCAGGTTAGTGATCACCATCACCAGGTTAGTGATCACCATCACCAGGTTAGTGATCACCATCACCAGGTTAGTGGTCACCATCACCAGGTTAGTGATCACCATCACCAGGTTAGTGATCACCATCACCAGGTTAGTGGTCACCATCACCAGGTTAGTGACACCATCACCAGGTTAGTGATCACCATCACCAGGTTAGTGGTCACCATCACCAGGTTAGTGGTCACCATCACCAGGTTAGTGACCACCATCACCAGGTTAGTGATCACCATCACCAGGTTAGTGGTCACCATCACCAGGTTAGTGTCACCATCACCAGGTAGTGATCACCATCACCAGGTTAGTGGTCACCATCACCAGGTTAGTGGTCACCATCACCAGGTTAGTGATCACCATCACCAGGTTAGTGATCACCATCACCAGGTTAGTGATCACCATCACAGGTAGTGTCACCATCACCAGGTTAGTGGTCACCATCACCAGGTTAGTGACCATCACCAGGTTAGTGNACGGATTCTTCCTTTGCTTCTCTGTTTTTTCCTGTTGGGCTGGGACAACCTGCTTACAGCCTCCTGACATTTTTGGGTGACATAGTCCTCATGTCTTGTACGGACTTGGTTCCGAGTTCTGTGTCCCAATGTATATCCCATAGGAATTTATTCATCTCCTCATAGTTTCCCTTTCTGTACGCCAGCCCTTTGGTTCCCAGTTTTTTTTGGGGGTGATAATTCCTAGCTGAACCAGGTACTCAAAGCACAATACACTATGATTCCCAAGGGGGCTTCCAATTTAACTTCCCTTATATCCGACTCATTTAGGGTAAATATCAGATCAAGCAAGGCTGGTTCATCCCCTCCTCTCATTCTTGTCGGTCCCTTGACGTGTTGACTTAGAAAGTTTCTTGTTGCCACATCCAGCAGCTTAGCTCTCCATGTGTCTGGGCCTCCGTGTGGGTCTCTGTTCCCCCAATCTATCTTCCCATGGTTGAAGTCTCCCATGATTAGAAGTCTGGATCCGTTCCTGCTAGCCACAGAAGCTGCTCTCTCTATTATATTGATGGTGGCCATGTTGTTTCTATCATATTCCTGTCTGGGTCTTCTGTCATTCGGTGGGGGGTTATATATGACTACTATTATAATTCTCTGTCCTCCAGTTGCAATGGTGCCTGATATGTAGTCCCTGAAACCGTCACAGTTCTGAATTACCATCTCTTCGAAACTCCAACCTTCTCTTAGTAGCAAAGCCACACCACCTCCTCCTCTCCCTTCTCTCTCTTTCCTGTGTGTGTGTGTGTGTAATTACCTAAGTGTAATTACCTAAGTGTAGTTACAGGATGAGAGCTACGCTCGTGGTGTCCCGTCTTCCCAGCACTCTTTGTCATATAACGCTTTGAAACTACTGACGGTCTCGGCCTCCACCACCTTCTCCCCCAACTTGTTCCAACCGTCTACCACTCTGTTTGTGAAGGTGAATTTTCTTATATTCCTGCGGCATCTGTGTTTAGCTAGTTTAAATCTATGACCTCTTGTTCTTGAAGTTCCAGGTCTCAGGAAATCTTTCCTGTCGATTTTATCAATTCGACAGGAAACACACATTGTGTGTTTACAACTAGGTGAGTACACACACACACACACACACACACACACACACACACACACACACACACACACACACACACACACACACACACACACACACACACACACACACACACACACACACACACACACACACACACACACACACACACACACACACAGGGGGGGACACAGGTGGAAACTGAGTGCCCAAATGAGCCACAGAGATATTAGAAAGAACTTTTTTAGTGTCAGAGTGATTGACAAATGGAATGCATTAGGAAGCGATGTGGTGGAGGCTGACTCCATACACAGTTTCAAATGTAGATATGATAGAGCCCATTAGGCTCAGGAAACTGTACACCTGTTGATTGACGGTTGAGAGGCGGGACCAAAGAGCCAGAGCTCAACCCCCGCAAGCACAACTAGGTGAGTACAACTAGGTGGGTGAGTACACACACACACACACACACACACACACACACACACACACACACACACACACACACACACACACACACACACACACACACACACACACACACACATTGTGTGTGTGTGTGTGTGTGTGTTTTTGTGTGTGTGTGTGTGTGTGTGTGTGTGTGTGTGTGTGTGTGTGTGTACTCACCTAGTTGTACTCACCTAGTTGTGCTTGCGGGGGTTGAGCTCTGGCTCTTTGGTCCCTCCTCTCAACCGTCAATCAACAGGTGTACAGTTTCCTGAGCCTAATGGGCTCTATCATATCTACATTTGAAACTGTGTATGGAGTCAGCCTCCACCACATCGCTTCCTAATGCATTCCATTTGTCAACCACTCTGGCACTAAAAAAGTTCTTTCTAATATCTCTGTGGCTCATTTGGGCACTCAGTTTCCACCTGTGTCCCCTAGTGCGTGTGCCCCTTGTGTTAAACAGCCTGTCTTTATCTACCCTGTCGATTCCATTTGAGAATCTTGAATAAGGTGATCATGTCCCCCCTAACTCTTCTGTCTTCCAACGAAGTGAGGTGTGTGTGTGTGTTTGTGTGTGTTTGTGTGTGTGCATGTTTGTCAGTATTGGCCTGAAGACCAACACAAGTTCCCCAAATATGAACGAACAGAAATGAATGATCATTAATTACAAGAATATATTAATCTTTCGATTAATTTGGCATCATCGTCCGTCACCAACCCTTGTCCTCGTCCACGTCTCTTACTTCCTTACAACATAAACAAAACATACCCTAATCAGGGTCGACTCAGGCGCCCGTTATGAGCATCAGAAATGAGTGGAGACAGAGAAGGTGTAGGGTGTCTCCCTGGCCCGAGGGTGGAGGGTGTAGGGTGTCTCCCTGGCCCGAGGGTGGAAGGTGTAGGGTGTCTCCCTGGCCCGAGGGTGTAGGGGGTCTCCCTGGCCCGAGGGTGGAGGGTGTAGGGTATCTCCCTGGCCCGAGGGTGGAAGGTGTAAGGTGTCTCCCTGGCCCGAGGGTGGAGGGTGTAGGGTGTCTCCCTGGCCCGAGGGTGGAAGGTGTAGGGTGTCTCCCTGGCCCGAGGGTGGAGGGTGTAGGGTGTCTCCCTGGCCCGAGGGTGGAGGGTGTAGGGTGTCTCCCTGGCCCGAGGGTGGAGGGTGTAGGGTGTCTCCCTGGCCCGAGGGTGGAGGGTGTAGGGTGTCTCCCTGGCCCGAGGGTGGAAGGTGTAGGGTGTCTCCCTGGCCCGAGGGTGGAGGGTGTAGGGTGTCTCCTTGGCCCGAGGGTGTAGGGTGTCTCCCTGGCCCGAGGGTGGAGGGTGTAGGGTGTCTCCCTGGCCCGAGGGTGGAGGGTGTAGGGTGTCTCCCTGGCCCGAGGGTGGAGGGTGTAGGGTGTCTCCCTGGCCCGAGGGTGTAGGGTGTCTCCCTAGCCCGAGGGTGGAGGGTGTAGGGTGTCTCCCTGGCCCGAGGGTGTAGGGTGTCTCCCTGGCCCGAGGGTGGAGGGTGTAGGGTGTCTCCCTGGCCCGAGGGTGGAGGGTGTAGGGTGTCTCCCTGGCCCGAGGGTGTAGGGTGTCTCCCTGGCCCGAGGGTGGAGGGTGTAGGGTGTCTCCCTGGCCCGAGGGTGTAGGGTGTCTCCCTGGCCCGAGGGTGGAGGGTGCCTCCTTGGCCCGAGGGTGTAGGGTGTCTCCCTGGCCCGAGGGTGGAGGGTGTAGGGTGTCTCCCTGGCCCGAGGGTGTAGGGTGTCTCCCTGGCCCGAGGGTGTAGGGTGTCTCCTTGGCCCGAGGGTGTAGGGTGTCTCCTTGGCCCGAGGGTGTAGGGTGTCTCCTTGGCCCGAGGGTGTAGGGTGTCTCGCTGGCCCGAGGGTGTAGGGTGTCTCCTTGGCCCGAGGGTGTAGGGTGTCTCGCTGGCACGAGGGTGGAGTGTGTCTCCTTGGCCCGAGGGTGTAGGGTGTCTCCTTGGCCCGAGGGTGTAGGGTGTCTCCTTGGCCCGAGGGTGTAGGGTGTCTCCTTGGCCCGAGGGTGTAGGATGTCTCCTTGGCCCGAGGGTGTAGGGTGTCTCCTTGGCCCGAGGGTGTAGGGTGTCTCGCTGGCACGAGGGTGGAGGGTGTCTCCTTGGCCCGAGGGTGTAGGGTGTCTCCTTGGCCCGAGGGTGTAGGGTGTCTCGCTGGCACGAGGGTGGAGGGTGTCTCCTTGGCCCGAGGGTGTAGGGTGTCTCCTTGGCCCGAGGGTGTAGGGTGTCTCCTTGGCCCGAGGGTGTAGGGTGTCTCCCTGGCCCGAGGGTGGAGGGTGTAGGGTGTCTCCCTGGCCCGAGGGTGGAAGGTGTAGGGTGTCTCCCTGGCCCGTGAGTGGAGGGTGTAGGGTGTCTCCCTGGCCCGAGGTTGAAGGGTGTAGGGTGTCTCCCTGGCCCGGGGGTGGAGGGTGTAGGGTGTCTCCCTGGCCCGAGGGTGGAGGGTGTAGGGTGTCTCCCTGGCCCGAGGGTGGAGGGTGTAGGGTGTCTCCCTGGCCCGAGGGTGTAGGGTGTCTCCCTGGCCCGAGGGTGGAGGGTGTAGGGTGTCTCCCTGGCCCGAGGGTGTAGGGTGTCTCCCTGGCCCGAGGTTGAAGGGTGTAGGGTGTCTCCCTGGCCCGAGGGTGTAGGGTGTCTCCTTGGTTAGTGGTCACCATCACCAGGTTAGTGATCACCATCACCAGGTTAGTGACCACCATCACCAGGTTAGTGATCACCATCACCAGGTTAGTGGTCACCATCACCAGGTTAGTGACCATCACCAGGTTAGTGACCATCACCAGGTTAGTGACCATCACCAGGTTAGTGATCACCATCACCAGGTTAGTGACCACCATCACCAGGTTAGTGATCACCATCACCAGGTTAGTGACCATCACCAGGTTAGTGACCACCATCACCAGGTTAGTGGTCACCATCACCAGGTTAGTGACCACCATCACCAGGTTAGTGACCACCATCACCAGGTTAGTGACCACCATCACCAGGTTAGTGGTCACCATCACCAGGTTAGTGACACCATCACCAGGTTAGTGATCACCATCACCAGGTTAGTGATCACCATCACCAGGTTAGTGCCCATCACCAGGTTAGTGATCACCATCACCAGGTTAGTGATCACCATCACCAGGTTAGTGGTCACCATCACCAGGTTAGTGCCCATCACCAGGTTAGTGGTCATTATCACCAGGTTAGTGATCACCATCACCAGGTTAGTGATCACCATCACCAGGTTAGTGGTCACCATCACCAGGTTAGTGGTCACCATCACCAGGTTAGTGACCACCATCACCAGGTTAGTGGTCACCATCACCAGGTTAGTGGTCACCATCACCAGGTTAGTGCCCATCACCAGGTTAGTGGTCATTATCACCAGGTTAGTGGTCACCATCACCAGGTTAGTGACCACCATCACCAGGTTAGTGGTCATTATCACCAGGTTAGTGATCACCATCACCAGGTTAGTGGTCACCATCACCAGGTTAGTGGTCACCATCACCAGGTTAGTGACCACCATCACCAGGTTAGTGATCACCATCACCAGGTTAGTGGTCACCATCACCAGGTTAGTGATCACCATCACCAGGTTAGTGATCACCATCACCAGGTTAGTGATCACCATCACCAGGTTAGTGGTCACCATCACCAGGTTAGTGGTCACCATCACCAGGTTAGTGGTCACCATCACCAGGTTAGTGACCACCATCACCAGGTTAGTGATCACCATCACCAGGTTAGTGGTCACCATCACCAGGTTAGTGGTCACCATCACCAGGTTAGTGACCACCATCACCAGGTTAGTGATCACCATCACCAGGTTAGTGACCACCATCACCAGGTTAGTGGTCACCATCACCAGGTTAGTGATCACCATCACCAGGTTAGTGGTCACCATCACCAGGTTAGTGGTCACCATCACCAGGTTAGTGACCACCATCACCAGGTTAGTGATCACCATCACCAGGTTAGTGCCCATCACCAGGTTAATGGTCACCATCACCAGGTTAGTGCCCATCACCAGGTTAGTGGTCACCATCACCAGGTTAGTGACCATCACCAGGTTAGTGGTCACCATCACCAGGTTAGTGCCCATCACCAGGTTAGTGACCATCACCAGGTTAGTGTCACCATCACCAGGTTAGTGGTCACCATCACCAGGTTAGTGCCCATCACCAGGTTAGTGACCATCACCAGGTTAGTGGTCACCATCACCAGGTTAGTGGTCACCATCACCAGGTTAGTGATCACCATCACCAGGTTAGTGATCACCATCACCAGGTTAGTGCCCATCACCAGGTTAGTGGTCACCATCACCAGGTTAGTGACCATCACCAGGTTAGTGGTCACCATCACCAGGTTAGTGCCCATCACCAGGTTAGTGACCATCACCAGGTTAGTGGTCACCATCACCAGGTTAGTGGTCACCATCACCAGGTTAGTGCCCATCACCAGGTTAGTGACCATCACCAGGTTAGTGGTCACCATCACCAGGTTAGTGGTCACCATCACCAGGTTAGTGATCACCATCACCAGGTTAGTGATCACCATCACCAGGTTAGTGATCACCATCACCAGGTTAGTGACCACCATCACCAGGTTAGTGGTCACCATCACCAGGTTAGTGATCACCATCACCAGGTTAGTGACCACCATCACCAGGTTAGTGGTCACCATCACCAGGTTAGTGGTCACCATCACCAGGTTAGTGGTCACCATCACCAGGTTAGTGGTCACCATCACCAGGTTAGTGACACCATCACCAGGTTAGTGGTCACCATCACCAGGTTAGTGATCACCATCACCAGGTTAGTGATCACCATCACCAGGTTAGTGATCACCATCACCAGGTTAGTGACCACCATCACCAGGTTAGTGGTCACCATCACCAGGTTAGTGATCACCATCACCAGGTTAGTGACACCATCACCAGGTTAGTGGTCACCATCACCAGGTTAGTGGTCACCATCACCAGGTTAGTGATCACCATCACCAGGTTAGTGGTCACCATCACCAGGTTAGTGATCACCATCACCAGGTTAGTGACCACCATCACCAGGTTAGTGGTCACCATCACCAGGTTAGTGGTCACCATCACCAGGTTAGTGACCACCATCACCAGGTTAGTGACCACCATCACCAGGTTAGTGGTCACCATCACCAGGTTAGTGATCACCATCACCAGGTTAGTGATCACCATCACCAGGTTAGTGATCACCATCACCAGGTTAGTGATCACCATCACCAGGTTAGTGACCACCATCACCAGGTTAGTGACACCATCACCAGGTTAGTGGTCACCATCACCAGGTTAGTGACCACCATCACCAGGTTAGTGACACCATCACCAGGTTAGTGGTCACCATCACCAGGTTAGTGATCACCATCACCAGGTTAGTGATCACCATCACCAGGTTAGTGATCACCATCACCAGGTTAGTGATCACCATCACCAGGTTAGTGACCACCATCACCAGGTTAGTGACCATCACCAGGTTAGTGACCATCACCAGGTTAGTGACCATCACCAGGTTAGTGATCACCATCACCAGGTTAGTGACCACCATCACCAGGTTAGTGACCATCACCAGGTTAGTGACCATCACCAGGTTAGTGATCACCATCACCAGGTTAGTGGTCACCATCACCAGGTTAGTGACCACCATCACCAGGTTAGTGACCACCATCACCAGGTTAGTGACCACCATCACCAGGTTAGTGATCACCATCACCAGGTTAGTGACCATCACCAGGTTAGTGACCATCACCAGGTTAGTGGTCACCATCACCAGGTTAGTGACCATCACCAGGTTAGTGGTCACCATCACCAGGTTAGTGCCATCACCAGGTTAGTGACCATCACCAGGTTAGTGGTCACCATCACCAGGTTAGTGATCACCATCACCAGGTTAGTGATCACCATCACCAGGTTAGTGACCACCATCACCAGGTTAGTGGTCACCATCACCAGGTTAGTGATCACCATCACCAGGTTAGTGACCACCATCACCAGGTTAGTGCCATCACCAGGTTAGTGACCATCACCAGGTTAGTGATCACCATCACCAGGTTAGTGGTCACCATCACCAGGTTAGTGGTCACCATCACCAGGTTAGTGATCACCATCACCAGGTTAGTGGTCACCATCACCAGGTTAGTGATCACCATCACCAGGTTAGTGACCACCATCACCAGGTTAGTGGTCACCATCACCAGGTTAGTGGTCACCATCACCAGGTTAGTGACCACCATCACCAGGTTAGTGATCACCATCACCAGTTAGTGACCACCATCACCAGGTTAGTGGTCACCATCACCAGGTTAGTGATCACCATCACCAGGTTAGTGATCACCATCACCAGGTTAGTGATCACCATCACCAGGTTAGTGATCACCATCACCAGGTTAGTGACCACCATCACCAGGTTAGTGTCACCATCACCAGGTTAGTGGTCACCATCACCAGGTTAGTGACCACCATCACCAGGTTAGTGACACCATCACCAGGTTAGTGGTCACCATCACCAGGTTAGTGACCATCACCAGGTTAGTGATCACCATCACCAGGTTAGTGACCACCATCACCAGGTTAGTGGTCACCATCACCAGGTTAGTGATCACCATCACCAGGTTAGTGATCACCATCACCAGGTTAGTGCACCATCACCAGGTTAGTGATCACCATCACCAGGTTAGTGACCACCATCACCAGGTTAGTGACCATCACCAGGTTAGTGACCATCACCAGGTTAGTGACCATCACCAGGTTAGTGATCCCATCACCAGGTTAGTGACCACCATCACCAGGTTAGTGACCATCACCAGGTTAGTGACCATCACCAGGTTAGTGATCACCATCACAGGTTAGTGGTCACCAATCACCAGGTTAGTGACCACCATCACCAGGTTAGTGACCACCATCACCAGGTTAGTGACACCATCACCAGGTTAGTGATCACCATCACCAGGTTAGTGACCATCCCAGGGGTAGTGACCATCACCAGGTTAGTGGTCACCATCACCAGGTTAGTGACCATCACCAGGTTAGTGGTCACCATCACCAGGTTAGTGCCCATCACCAGGTTAGTGACCATCACCAGGTTAGTGGTCACCATCACCAGGTTAGTGATCACCATCACCAGGTTAGTGATCACCATCACCAGGTTAGTGGTCACCATCACCAGGTTAGTGATCACCATCACCAGGTTAGTGATCACCATCACCAGGTTAGTGATCACCATCACCAGGTTAGTGACCACCATCACCAGGTTAGTGATCACCATCACCAGGTTAGTGACCATCACCAGGTTAGTGACCACCATCACCAGGTTAGTGGTCACCATCACCAGGTTAGTGATCACCATCACCAGGTTAGTGACCACCATCACCAGGTTAGTGATCACCATCACCAGGTTAGTGACCATCACCAGGTTAGTGATCACCATCACCAGGTTAGTGGTCACCATCACCAGGTTAGTGACCACCATCACCAGGTTAGTGGTCACCATCACCAGGTTAGTGTCACCATCACCAGGTTAGTGAACACCATCACCAGGTTAGTGATCACCATCACCAGGTTAGTGGTCACCATCACCAGGTTAGTGACCACCATCACCAGGTTAGTGATCACCATCACCAGGTTAGTGGTCACCATCACCAGGTTAGTGACCACCATCACAGGTTAGTGGTCACCATCACCAGGTTAGTGACCATCACACCAGGTTAGTGACCACCATCACCAGGTTAGTGACCACCATCACCAGGTTAGTGGTCACATCACCAGGTTAGTGGTCACCATCACCAGGTTAGTGGTCACCATCACCAGGTTAGTGGTCACCATCACCAGGTTAGTGAACACCATCACCAGGTTAGTGATCACCATCACCAGGTTAGTGATCACCATCACCAGGTTAGTGACACCATCACCAGGTTAGTGACCACCATCACCAGGTTAGTGGTCACCATCACCAGGTTAGTGACCACCATCACCAGGTTAGTGGTCACCATCACCAGGTTAGTGGTCACCATCACCAGGTTAGTGGTCACCATCACCAGGTTAGTGGTCACCATCACCAGGTTAGTGACCACCATCACCAGGTTAGTGGTCACCATCACCAGGTTAGTGATCACCATCACCAGGTTAGTGATCACCATCACCAGGTTAGTGTAGTGAACACCATCACCAGGTTAGTGACCACCATCACCAGGTTAGTGTCACCATCACCAGGTTAGTGCCCACCATCACCAGGTTAGTGATCACCATCACCAGGTTAGTGATCACCATCACCAGGTTAGTGATCACCATCACCAGGTTAGTGACACCATCACCAGGTTAGTGATCACCATCACCAGGTTAGTGACCACCATCACCAGGTTAGTGATCACCATCACCAGGTTAGTGGATCACATCACCAGGTTAGTGACCACCATCACCAGGTTAGTGGTCACCATCACCAGGTTAGTGATCACCATCACCAGGTTAGTGATCACCATCACCAGGTTAGTGATCACCATCACCAGGTTAGTGATCACCATCACCAGGTTAGTGATCACCATCACCAGGTTAGTGACCATCACCAGGTTAGTGATCACCATCACCAGGTTAGTGACCATCACCAGGTTAGTGATCACCATCACCAGGTTAGTGCCATCACCAGGTTAGTGGTCACCATCACCAGGTTAGTGACCATCACCAGGTTAGTGGTCACCATCACCAGGTTAGTGCCCACCATCACCAGGTTAGTGATCACCATCACCAGGTTAGTGGTCACCATCACCAGGTTAGTGAACACCATCACCAGGTTAGTGATCACCATCACCAGGTTAGTGATCACCATCACCAGGTTAGTGATCACCATCACCAGGTTAGTGACACCATCACCAGGTTAGTGGTCACCATCATGGTTAGTGATCACCATCACAGGTTAGTGATCACCATCACCAGGTTTGGTCACCATCACCAGGTTAGTGATCACCATCACCAGGTTAGTGACACCATCACCAGGTTAGTGACACCATCACCAGGTTAGTGATCACCATCACCAGGTTAGTGATCACCATCACCAGGTTAGTGTGGTCACCATCACCAGGTTAGTGGTCACCATCACCAGGTTAGTGATCACCATCACCAGGTTAGTGATCACCATCACCAGGTTAGTGATCACCATCACCAGGTTAGTGACCACCATCACCAGGTTAGTGGTCACATCACCAGGTTAGTGATCACCATCACCAGTGTTAGTGACCACCATCACCAGGTTAGTGGTCACCATCACCAGGTTAGTGGTCACCATCACCAGGTTAGTGGTCACCATCACCAGGTTAGTGGTCACCACACCAGGGTTAGTGAACACCATCACCAGGTTAGTGGTCACCATCACCAGGTAGTGATCACCATCACCAGGTTAGTGATCACCATCACCAGGTTAGTGATCACCATCACCAGGTTAGTGACCCCATCACCAGGTTAGTGGTCACCATCACCAGGTTAGTGACCATCACCAGGTTAGTGACACCATCACCAGGTTAGTGGTCACCATCACCAGGTTAGTGTCACCATCACCAGGTTAGTGATCACCATCACCAGGTTAGTGGTCACCATCACCAGGTTAGTGATCACCATCACCAGGTTAGTGACCACCATCACCAGGTTAGTGGTCACCATCACCAGGTTAGTGGTCACCATCACCAGGTTAGTGACCACCATCACCAGGTTAGTGACCACCATCACCAGGTTAGTGGTCACCATCACCAGGTTAGTGATCACCATCACCAGGTTAGTGATCACCATCACCAGGTTAGTGATCACCATCACCAGGTTAGTGATCACCATCACCAGGTTAGTGACCACCATCACCAGGTTAGTGACACCATCACCAGGTTAGTGGTCACCATCACCAGGTTAGCGACCACCATCACCAAGGTTAGTGACATCATCACCAGGTTAGTGGTCCCTCCACCAGGTAGTGGTCACCATCACCAGGTTAGTGATCACCATCACCAGGTTAGTGATCACCATCACCAGGTTAGTGATCACCATCACCAGGTAGTGATCACCATCACCAGGTTAGTGACCACCATCACCAGGGTTAGCGACCATCACCAGGTTAGTGACCCCATCACCAGGTTAGTGACCATCACCAGGTTAGTGATCACCATCACCAGGTTAGTGACCACCATCACCAGGTAGTGACCATCACCAGGTTAGTGACCATCACCAGGTTAGTGATCACCATAGACCATCAGGGTCACCATCACCAGGTTAGTGGTCACCATCACCAGGTTAGTGACCACCATCACCAGGTTAGTGACCACCATCACCAGGTTAGTGACCATCATCACCAGGTTAGTGATCACCATCACCAGGTTAGTGACCATCACCAGGTAGTGACCATCACCAGGTTAGTGGTCACCATCACCAGGTAGTGACCATCACCAGGTTAGTGGTCACCATCACCAGGTTAGTGCCCATCACCAGCAGGTTGACCATCACCAGGTTAGTGGTCCACCATCACCAGGTTAGTGATCACCATCACCAGGTAGTGATCACCATCACCAGGTTAGTGACCACCATCACCAGTTAGTGGTCACCATCACCAGGTTAGTGATCCACTCACCAGGTTAGTGACCACCATCACCAGGTTAGTGCCCATCACCAGGTTAGTGACCCCATCACCAGGTTAGTGAGTCACCATCACCAGGTTAGTGGTCACCATCACCAGGTTAGTGATCACCATCACCAGGTTAGTGATCACCATCACCAGGTTAGTGGTCACCATCACCAGGTTAGTGACACCATCACCAGGTTAGTGACCACCATCACCAGGTTAGTGGTCACCATCACCAGGTTAGTGGCACCATCACCAGGTTAGTGACCACCATCACCAGGTTAGTGATCACCATCACCAGGTTAGTGACCACCATCACCAGGTTAGTGGTCACCATCACCAGGTAGTGGTCACCATCACCAGGTTAGTGATCACCATCACCAGGTTAGTGGTCACCATCACCAGGTAGTGATCACCATCACCAGGTTAGTGACCACCATCACCAAGGTTAGTGGTCACCATCACCAGGTTAGTGACACCATCACCAGGTTAGTGACCACCATCACCAGGTTAGTGACACATCACCAGGTTAGTGACACCATCACCAGGTTAGTGACCATCACCAGGTAGTGACCATCACCAGTTAGTGATCACCATCACCAGGTTAGTGACCACCATCACCAGGTTAGTGACCATCACCAGGTTAGTGACCATCACCAGGTTAGTGATCACCATCACCAGGTTAGTGGTCACCATCACCAGGTTAGTGACCACCATCACCAGGTTAGTGACACCATCACCAGGTTAGTGACCATCATCACCAGGTTAGTGATCACCATCACCAGGTTAGTGACCATCACCAGGTTAGTGACCATCACCAGGTTAGTGGTCACCATCACCAGGTTAGTGACCATCACCAGGTTAGTGGTCACCATCACCAGTTAGTGCCCATCACCAGGTTAGTGACCATCACCAGGTTAGTGTCACCATCACCAGGTTAGTGGATCACCATCACCAGGTTAGTGATCACCATCACCAGGTTAGTGGTCACCATCACCAGGGTAGTGGTCACCATCACCAGGTTAGTGATCACCATCACCAGGTTAGTGATCACCATCACCAGGTTAGTGACCACCCATCACCAGGTTAGTGATCACCATCACCAGGTTAGTGACCATCACAGGTTAGTGACCCACCATCACCAGGTAGTGGTCACCATCACCAGGTTAGTGATCACCATCACCAGG
>WNGS01005480.1:14693-26093 GCA_020271785.1 Procambarus virginalis
AGCACCGCATCACAAATACGACACATACATGGTTCAAGACTTCCTCATGGAGGCCACGTCACCAAACTCCAGCGACCAGCACTACTCAGCCAAAGTCGCAGGCAAAGAAAAAACGGAAAACCTAGAGGTCACACTAATCACACCAGCTCCATATGTATAGCCAGCCCTCCTAGGCTGAAAACCATCATGAAGACCCCATCCATCCCAGATCTCTAGTATCAGCACTGGTACAGATAATGGCTCAAAAGAGCCTCCACTTACGGGCTCACCGTAGCCCAGTGCTACTCGGAACTTATTGTTCTGAGTAGCTGAAATCTAAAACCAACAATCACAAGAACATGTATGACGGGAGGCAATCTCCCGTCACGCAGGGTGCAGTTCGCTCCTCCATAGATCTCCAGTATTAGCTCCTTGATACGGTAATTGGCATCAAAAGGGCACCATCTCACTATACGGGCTATTCTATGCCCAGTAGCCACCTTTTGGGTGCTTAATCTCCATCAATCTAATTAATCGAACAATGTACGTTAAGAATAATAAGAGAGCACTATGTGAGTTCCTTATGCTTGGACTTTGAAATTGCCCATTAAAAATATAGGGGTAAGATTGACATATCAACACGTTCGGCAGCCTCCTCCATGGGTAGAATTCGAGTCTAAAGTATCATTGAGGATTACCAGTTAAAAAATCCTCATGTGACCCGCAGAGGCTCAAGGAAGTAATAGCAACGAACAAGATGGAAATCCCATCCAGAGATCCCACAGACTCACATCTTCACAGACGGATCAGTTGATCAAGAAAGAGGTTCTGCTGGGGCAGCAGTTTACACTACCAACCTTGAGGCTTACTGGAGCATGAATAGTGGGTGCTCAACATTGCAAACAGAATTATATGCCCTGAAGAAGGCAATAAACTATACGATTGAGAATAATTTACATGATGTCATCATTCATACTGACTCTAACTCTTCGCTCCAGGCATTGTTATCCAGTCAGCACAGAGATAATATACAACTCCTCACAGAAATTCAACATATAGGAAAAGAAGCCCATAATCTAGGGCTGTCAGTCACCCTAAATTGGATACCCAAGTCACATTGGCATAGATGGTACTGAAAAGGCAGACTCACTAGCAAAAAATGCTGCACTGTTCTACCTGTTTGTACAGGTTCAAATACCTCCAAGTTTTCTCACAGATTAAGGAGCAAATCAAGAAGGAAATATTCTCAACTATCAAAAGTCGCCATAGAGCAAAGTAGCGGAAGGAAGATCCACTGCGATATGGTACGAACAAGCCACTGGTTTCCTCCCTCTTTCAAGCCTGACAAAAAGATATCCAGAGACATTGCAGTAGCCATACAGATTCAGACTTGGTTACAAGTGCTGCTGGGAGGTAATGAACCCATAGTTAAAGAGTGTCACATCTGTGGAACAGAAGCAGAGGCGCCACTATTGCACTACTTACTGGAATGTGAAGCTACTGAAGCCCTGCGCATCAAACTCAACATTAATCCAACGCAGCACTGCATTAGATGCCATTCCACCGCGACTACAATGATTAGAAAAGCCGTTGAGGAATGGGAACTCATTAGTGAGCATTCGTGCATCTACATCCGCCACCAAGATAATGTTAGTGCACAAGACTAAACCGGTGCATTTAAAACAGAAGCGGAAAATAAACCAGGAAAGGAGGAATCCCCACCACCATTTTAAACTTAGACCCAAATATCAGTTACAAGGTTATCGTGAATAACTGAACTCAATTACGGGCTCACCATAGCCCGTGCTACATGGACACTTCGTTCTGAGTAGCTAAATCTAAAACAACACAACAAATACTTTATGCTCTAATGTTATAAAGTATATTATTCCATAATGTTTTGCTTTACCTAAGAGACAATTCACACCACCATGGGAGGATTCTAATGTAGATGTAGTAATTATTCCCTTGCAAAAGAAAAAAAGTATGTATGAGATAGGAGAGCTGAGGGCAACATATGATTGTATAATTAGAAAATTACCTACAGAAAACCCTCTACATGTATATTGTGATGGGTCAGTAGCTCGGGATGGGAAGGCAGGATGTGAGTCTTGATCAGGGAGTACACTGACATCGGCACTGTAGATACTGTTATTGGACGCCGCTTAACTGACAATGTTTCTTCAACGCAGGCTGAACGCCAAGGTGAATTAGCAGGATTACAGGAAGTAGTCAAATGTGGTAAAAATGCTTGCTTCTTCTTTATGACAGTAGAGGATTGTTGGAGTCTTTAGGTAGCGTATATCAGCATATGTGCCTTTAGGTACAGCGACCAGTATATCAGCATATTGTGCCTTTAAATAGCAACGACCAGTATATCAGTATTGTGCCTTTAGTAGCAGACGACCAGTATATCAGCATATTGTGCCTTTAGGTAGCAGACGACCAGTATATCAGCATATTGTGCCTTTAGGTAGCAGACGACCAGTATTCAGCATATTGTGCCTTTAGGTAGCAGACGACCAGTATATCAGCAAATTAATAATGCATAGGCATAATAAGACATAATATGTCATATTATGCATAAGAAAGCATAATAAGAATAATAAGACAGCATAATATGCCTTATGTCTTCGGCCGAACAAGTCTATGTGGGTGGGGACGAGGACAGGTTGACGAGTTTAGCAGTTACCAGGGAGGATGTTCTTAAACAAATACTAAAACTCAAACCAAACAAATCCCCAGGGCCGGATGAAGTGTTTGCCAGGGTGCTTAAAGAATGCAAGATAGGGCTTCGTGACCCACTGTCAATCATATTTAATAAATCAATAGAGTCAGGCAGAGTGCCAGAGTTTTGGAAAGTTGCTAATGTGATACCAGTTTTTAAGAAAGGAGATAGATCACTTGCGTCTAACTATCGACCAATTAGCCTAACGTCTATTGTGGGAAAGTTACTTAAATCGATAATTGCAAATGCAATTAGTCTTCATATTGAAAAACATAAATTAATAAATGAGTCGCAACATGGTTTTACAAATGGCCGTTCATGCGTAACAAATTTGCTGTCTTTTTATTCCAGCATAGTTGAGGCAGTTGATAGTGGTAAGGATTGTGATGTTGTGTACCTTGACTTTAGCAAAGCTTTTGATACAGTGCCACATTGCTGATCCGTCTGTGAAGATGTGAGTCATTGTGGGTCTTGAGATGGTTTCCATTTGTTGTTCTATTACTTCCTTGAGCCTCTGCGGGTCACATGAGATTTTTTAACTGGTAATCCTTCAATGATTAGACTCGATTCTTTCCATGGAGGAGGCTGCCGAAAGTGTTGATATGGTCTATCTTACCCCTATATTTTTAATGGTCAATTTCAAGTCCAAGCATAAGGAACTCACATATGCTCTCTTATTATTCTTTAACGTACATTGTTCGATTAATTGATTGATGAAGATTAAGCCACCCAAAAGGTGGCACGGGCATGAATAGCCCGTAAGTGGTGGCCCTTTTGAGCCAATTACCAGTATCAAGAGCTAATACTGGAGATCTGTGGAGGAGCGACTGCACCCTGCGTGACGGGAGATGCCTCCCGTCATACATTGTTCTTGTTGTTGTTGTTTTAGATTCAGCTACTCAGAACATAAGTTCCAGTAGCATGGGCTACGGTGAGCCCGTAAGTGGAGGCTCTTTTGAGCCATTATCTGTACCAGTAGCTGATACTAGAGATCTGGCGATGGATGGGGGTCTTCATGATGGTTTTCAGCCTGGAGGGCTGGCTAGTTATGGAGCTGGTGGTGGGATTAGTGTTGACCTCTAGGTTTTCCGTTTTTTCTTTGCCTGCGACTTTGGCTGAGTAGTGCTGTCGTTGGAGTTTGGTGACGTGGCCTCCATGAGGGAGTCTTGAACCATGTATGTGTCGTATTTGTGATGCGGCGCTGGAGCTCCTACTATGATTTCCTCGTCTGAGGAGTCCGTAACCTCCGTAGTGGGTGTTTTTGTCTTTCGCCTCGCAGCCTTAGGTGTCGTTGATTGGTGGTTGTAGCTATTCCAGGAGCGCTGGTGGTGCTGTTATCGTTTGTAGACAGCACGTCTGCTAGCGCGGCTGCTGAGACTGTGATGGTAGGAGTGTTGGGAGCTGGAGGAGGAATTACCTCTGTGTCGCCCGGGTCATGGGCGGTTCTGGAGTCGGTGTTGAAGTTGACCGCACGGTCGTCCTGGTGGTAGTCTCCGGAGTGGTAGAGGAGGTAGTGAGATTTACGCTAGTGGCTATGATGGGGGCCAGTTGGTAAGACCGGAAAGTCTTCTGGTCGATTAGTGAGAGCTAAGGTGGTGGGTTGAACGCTTGGGGCTCTGGTCGAGGAGGTAGAAGGGCTGTTTCTCTTGGCTTCAACCTGCTCCTTGATGCTTTCCTGTCTTCGGGGGCAGCGGTAGGAAATTGCGGGGTGATTGCCATCACAGAGCAAGCAGCGATGGACTGTTGCCTTGCATATGGAGTAGTGATGGTCCAGTGCGCACAGGCTGCACCTCTGGACAGGGTGCTGACATTTGTTGGTCGGGTGGGAGAGCTCGTAGCACTTAAAGCACTGCTGGATCTCACGGTATCGTTCCTTTTTTTATTTGGTGGGGTGGTATTTTTAGGCCGAAGCAGTAGAATCGTTGTGTGGCCGCAGCTATGGTGGTGAACGTAATCGTCATTGATGTTTTGTCGGTGTTGCAGAACTCCAGGTTGAATACCGACAGGTTTGGATTTTCCTCCTCGATATTGACCATGATATGATGTTGAGGTCGCTCAGCTATCCACTGGCTGGTCCTGCTGGTAAAAACAGTTCTTCCGGCCAGGAACTGACGTGGGAAGTGAGGATGTAGGTGGTGCTCTTTGCGAAGAAGGACATCGTTAGTGAGGAGTTTTTCTAGCTCCTCTTCACATGAAAAGAAGAGCACGACATCTTCACCTTTCTGACTAATGTCTGCGGGTTCGAGGCCAGTAACGTCCTTCAGGACCTTTAAAGTATTGCTTCTCCCGATAGCATGACCGTCAAGTGGAGTTGCTCTGACCTTAAGACGTTTGGGTCGCATTGTGACCACACTGATTCTTGTGATGTGTTGGCGGGAGATGTCTCTCCCGTCTGGTGAGAGGACCATACATTGTTCGTTGTTTAAGTTGTTACTTAAACAACGAACAATGTAATGAACATACATTGTTCATTACTTCTCACCTTTTGTACTGAGAGGATTAATTCATTAGCTCCCCCACCTCTCTTTAATCTAATGGCAGAGGCTACATTTATTTCTGAAATTCTATCCCCAATACTCTTCAGATTCAACTCTATCCTCATTATCTCAGTCATAGCATTTCTTGGGCATTCTAAGATAATTCTCATGGCTTCATTTTATACCTTCTCCAACTTGCCCATCCTACCTTTACCAAAAGAAGAAATGACAGGTGCAGCATAATCAATAAGGGATCTTACAGTACTCAAGTATATCACTCGTAGCACAGGGACTCCCACTCCCTTTCCACAGCATGCCAAGACCTTCAGAGGTTGTAATCTCTTCCCACATTGACCCAACAGTCTGTTCATCTCAGCTTCCAGACTCTCATGGGTATATCCAACATATATGCCTAAATATTTATATATATTAACTCTAAATATTTTTACCGTTTATTTTCAATATAATGGGTCTCCAACTTTTACATTCAAACTTAGTTTTATCTTCATTAACCACCAGTCCCATATGGTGACACACGTTTCCCCAACGTGTGTCCAACGTGTATCCAACGTGTATCCAACACCGTTTGAACCCTTGAAATATCTTGTTTTGTACAATATTGAAATATCCCTGTACACCTCCCCTGCTGTGTGTGGTCCCTGTACACCTCCCCTGCTGTGTGTGGTCCCTGTACACCTCCCCTGCTGTGTGTGGTCCCTGTACACCTCCCCTGCTGTGTGTGGTCCCTGTACACCTCCCCTGCTGTGTGTGGTCCCTGTACACCTCCCCTGCTGTGTGTGGTCCCTGTACACCTCCCCTGCTGTGTGTGGTCCCTGTACACCTCCCCTGCTGTGTGTGGTCCCTGTACACCTCCCCTGCTGTGTGTGGTCCCTGTACACCTCCCCTGCTGTGTGTGGTCCCTGTACACCTCCCCTGCTGTGTGTGGTCCCTGTACACCTCCCCTGCTGTGTGTGGTCCCTGTACACCTCCCCTGCTGTGTGTGGTCCCTGTACACCTCCCCTGCTGTGTGTGGTCCCTGTACACCTCCCCTGCTTTGTGTGGTCCCTGTACACCTCCCCTGCTGTGTGTGGTCCCTGTACACCTCCCCTGCTGTGTGTGGTCCCTGTACACCTCCCCTGCTGTGTGTGGTCCCTGTACACCTCCCCTGCTGTGTGTGGTCCCTGTACACCTCCCCTGCTGTGTGTGGTCCCTGTACACCTCCCCTGCTGTGTGTGGTCCCTGTACACCTCCCCTGCTGTGTGTGGTCCCTGTACACCTCCCCTGCTGTGTGTGTCCCTGTACACCTCCCCTGCTGTGTGTGGAGATAATTTTAATAATCAATCAATCCAAAATAATCTTTCCTGCCTCTACTCTACACAGACGCCATCTCGTGTAATGGGCTCTAATACACAACGTACCCAACATGAACTTGAGTCCTGGCTTTGTTGCTGCGGACTCTTCCCTTTCACAGTATATACTTAAATGCTCTAATCTTTCTAACAAACGTGACCTAACATAAGCTTACCCCAAGCCGACCGGCCCAAGGGAGCCGGTCGGCCGAGCGGACAGCACGCTGGACTTGTGATCCTGTGGTCCCGGGTTCGATCCCGGGTGCCGGCGAGAAACAATGGGCAGAGTTTCTTTCATCCTATACCCCTGTTACCTAGCAGTAAAATAGGTACCTGGGTCAGCTGTCACGGGCTGCTTCCTGGGGGTGGAGGCCTGGTCGAGGACCGGGCCGCGGGGACACTAAAGCCCCGAAATCATCTCAAGATAACCTCAAGATACCCTTCCATTTATCTTTCTTCTCTTTCATTTTCTTCTCCTTTTTCTTTCTTTTTCTTTCCATTGTTTTCTCTTACGATCTTTTGCTTATTCCTACTATTTCCCCTTCTTATTCCTTTTACTATCCCCTTCTTATTGGGTGGTATAAATAGTAGCTGCATCGTATGGGCCAATAGGCCTTCTGCAGTTACCTCTGTTCATGTGTTCTTGTTGTTGTTATAGATTCAGCTACTCGGAACAAGTTCCAAGTAGCACGGGCTATGGTGAGCCCGTAACTTACCTGGCACAGGAACGGGGCAAGAAGCACGGGCTATGGTGAGCCTCGTGGACGGGAGATGTCTCCCGTATGTGTCTTTTTTGTGTTCTTGTTTTCTCTTTTTTACTATCCCCTTTATTACACCTTACCTTCCCTACCTTTGCCTTGCCTTCTCTTCCTCTAAAATTGTCTTCTCCTCACCTCTCTTCTGCCTATTTATTACATTCTCCTAATTCAATCAACCGACGGGAGACATCTCCCGTCACGCAGGGTGCAGTCGCACCTCCACAGATCTCCAGTATCAGCTCTTGATACTGGTAATGGCTCAAAAGGGCCACCACTTACGGGCTATTCATGCCCGTGCCATCTCTTGGATGGCTTAATCTTAATCATCATCGAATAGAAGACACACGGGAGACATCTCCCGTCACGCAGGGTGCAGTCGCACCTCCACAGATCTCCAGTATCAGCTCTTGATACTGGTAATGGCTCAAAGGGCCACCACTTACGGGCTATTCATGCCCGTGCCACCTCTTGGGTGGCTTAATCTTTATCTATCTATCTCTATCTTCAATCAACGACGGAGACATCTCCCGTCACGCAGGGTGCAGTCGCACCTCCACAGATCTACAGTATCATCTACTGATACTGGTAATGGCTCAAAAGGGCCACCACTTACGGGCTATTCACGCCCGTGCCACCTCTTGGGTGGCTTAATCTTCATCAATCAAATTCAGTCATCCTCGATTCAGCATTGCTCCTGTGCCAGGTAAGTCCGCTATGGGCTCACCATAGCCAGTGCAACTTGGAACTTGATCCGAGTAGCTGAATCTATAAAAACAACAACATTCAATCATCACAATCAACTTGAGAATAGTCCAGGACGGACCTAAACGTCGTCGTCCCTTCACTTTCTAGTGTGTGGTCTGGTCAACATACTTCAGCCACGTTATTGTGACTCATCGTCTGAGGTTTGTCTCCCTTATCTGCAAGATTGAGGCGCACTGACTTAGGTATACGTCGCATGAATTCTTCCATTAATACAAGGTTAATAAGTTTACTAAAGGTGGTAATCTGAGCTAAATCCAAACACTTCATAAAGTACCTGTTTTTTTCAGCACATACTCCAAGTAAGTTTGAGACTGAGTCTTGACATAGTCCCTGAAGCGTCGTCGATAACTTTCTGTGGAAAGTAAGTATGCATCAAGGACTGTTTGCTTTAGTACGTCGTAATCATTCTCGGTGGCAAGAGTACTGAGGGTCAAGGCAGCTCTTGCTGTAAGGTGAGCTCTGAGAAGTACTGACCATTGGTTCCTAGGCCTGAGTGGCTGAGTGGCGAGAGCGTCAAACAAGTAAAAACTAATCCACTGTCTCCACAAAAGACGGCACCATTTTGATACACTGTGTAGGGTTATAACGTGCCGGTAAGTTGGCTTCTGTTTCCTGGCGCTGAGAGAGGGCAGTTATCTTGAGGTTATCTTGAGAGGATTTCGGGGCTTAGCGTCCCCAGCGGCCCGGTCCTCCACCAGGCCTCCGATTTGTTACACACCTCCAGGAAGCAGCCCGTAGCAGCTGTCTAACTCCCAGGTACCTGTTTACTGCTAGGTAACAGGGGGCACCAGGGTGAAAGAGACTTTTTGCCCATTTGTCTTCGCCTCCACCGGGTATCGAACCCGGAACCTCAGGACTACGAATCTAAATCGCTGTCCACTCAGCTGTCAGGGTAGTTTCAAGTTATAACTCTCGACGCTGGTACTCGAGCGCGATGTCTGATTTGCCTTGTTTTAAGCGTAGTGTGATGGTACCTTCATTTTCTTGTTGTTGTGTCTTGAGTTGAAGCTCTTGAGCAAACCGGGAGGTGTTCCGTTTGCATTAGTCTGCGGCAGCTTCTAACTGGGCTAACTCGATCTTTAATTTCATGTGTGTGTGAGTGAAGATTTATCGGCAACTTTATGGTGGTTGCTGCCGTTGTGAAGTGATAAGATCATTGTGAGCGAGATGGTCGAGAGTGATGTTATGGAGCTCAGCCTTGGTGGCTCACGGGGTGGGGAGAGCTGATACTCTGTGGACAAGGTTAGTAGTTCCGCTTTATTAGCACACATTAAAGTAGCAAGTTCATCCTCCGGGTTGGAACGGAATGCGGCTACACGATACATGATTAATAGTGAACAAAGACAAATAATAATAAAATAATGGAAGAAAATGCGAGTACACTGTAGGGGAAACCAATAAGTGAGGGTTACTAGACTGCCTTATAGGCGATGTGGCAATATGCACGAGAATGGTTGTTATATAACTGGCAACACTGTATGTAAGTTTCCTTTAAAGCAACAATAAATTTACAAGATATATTGCTGTACAATATATGATAACTTAAAATAAAACCAAGTCTTTGACTTTAGTAAGGACTTGGAGAAACAATATACATGAATGTTTCGAGGTAGTAAAATATGAGAAATGTGTAGGGATGTCTGTAACCTGTACTCTAGCGAGTAAAACTCTACTATTTAAGATAAGGGCAAGAGTTGTTCTACTGGAATCTAGATAATTAACTGCAGAGTTACTATTCTTTGTGCTCTGTAAAAGAATAGTAAACTCCCTACCTGAGCAGTTAATCATGAACTGTGAACTAAGGCTTAGGGGTGCAGGGAGTGTCACCACTGTGACGAGAACGGCTATACACGTCCCGAATGTATAACAGTTCTGGATGCGAAAGGATCTGTAGTCCAATACTTCCTCCAAAGTTCGTAATACAAAGTGGAACATGATAGTTCGAAGTCAAATCAAAGTTCAAGATAAGTACCCGAGGGGGTGATCTGCCTGAATTAGTCACTTGGGATAAAACGTGGGAGTTGGGATAAAATTAATGTGGGTAAATAAGATATAGCATTAGTTTAGAAGTTCTAAAACTAATCTAAAACCAATACGAGCATAAATTTGCGCCTAAAACATCACGTAACAAAAACATCAGAGGGAAGATGTAAGACCTGGCGGACAGCTAGAAACCGGAGTCAGACAACAATCACCTCACACTACCGGTTGGTGTCTCTACCTCCCTGCTGTTCCTGGTTGTGGGGACGTGGCGTGTTTGCGATGGGCAGCCCTATGCCAGCTGTCGTGAGGGTAAACTCCATAGGTTTGGAGTTTACAGGCCGTGCTGGTTACCCGCTTGTGGACTTAGTCTTGAGTGCCATGCTCAGAGTCCCAGTCCAGGACGTATATGATGTCGAGCTGGTCACTGCTCGCCGTGTCATCAAGTTTGTGGATGAGGCAGTGTACCGTGATTTTCTCCGGAGGCACGAGGGGCGTACTTTGCAGCTGCAGGACGGCACCGGGTCTGTGACCATTTCGGACCGTAGTGGTGCTGTGACATATGTAAGTGCCCATGGCGCCCCCATGGAGTTTCCTGAGACTCTCCTCCGGCGTTTCTCCCAGAGGTACGGCTCCGTCGTCAGTATGGGGATGAACTCGCTATCGTCTGGAACGTATTCGGGTGTGAAGACTAACATTCGGACCCTCGGGATGCGACTGAGGTCGGACATTCCGTCATCTGTCCGGCTGTTAGGGTATTACGTGCGGGTGTTTTATGTCCGACAACCCCGTACTTGTTTCCGGTGTGGCTTGTTGGGGCATCAGGCTGCCGGTGTACTGCTGATCCAGTTGCTCCCGTGAATTTGTTCCGTGAAGAGGATTTCCCGCCGCTCCCTCTGGAGGAGGACTCCGGGGGTGAGGAGGTGAGCGTCCCGTTCGCTGCTGAGGCTCCCCCAGCGTCGCCCAACGTTCCCCCGGTTGTCACAGACCCTCCTCCGGATGTTGCGGTGCCGTCGGATGTTACTCCTGTTCCTGTCTCTGGCCCTGCTGCTCCCGTGGGCCTTCCTGGTACTCTCTGTGAGGCGTCGTCATCTGCTTCCTCGTCTTTGGCTGCTGCACCTGGCCCTGCAGCCTCACCTCAGGTCCCTACTGTGCTGGGTGCTGGGGTGGCTGTGGGGCCTCCTGCTGGGTGTGGTCTGGTTCCCCCTGTGGAAAAGGCTGCTGCCGTTCTGCGTCGGGTCGTCCGGCTGGTGGTGCCTGTGTTTCTGGGTCAGCTTCAGGCTCTGACGATATCCGGCCGGAGCCCAAATGTTCCAGGCATTCGTCTACTGCCTGGGCCGATGTTGGGGACTTCAGTGACTGTG
>WNGS01005481.1:16547-29492 GCA_020271785.1 Procambarus virginalis
ACCCCCCATCTTTCCTGACCGCATAACCCAACACCGCGACGCTTACATCGCCAAACTCCGGACAACAAAGCACCCCACATACCTGAAGGCCTACATACCTCAACCAGCTGTCTCACCTGGGCCTATTAGGCCTACCTGACAGCTGGTGCGTGCGGTCGTAGTCACATATTTCACTACTACTATACCTGTAAGGTCTTGATATAACCGATATGCTCATTAAAGCCTGAGGCTGCCTAGAGTAAGCCAAACTGTTGCACGGTCACATACCTGAAATAATTAAACATTAAGCACAAGAACACCCTAGGTCTGCTGGCCCATGTGAGGCAAGCCTTCAGACCCCACTTTTCCGAGGTGTAACAATTAAAAAAAAAAATTGTTGAATTATGCTCCACGTCAACAGTAATTATGCTCCACGTTCCCCGCAGTAAGTCAACAAGTCAACACGGGCCACTGGATAAGAGCCCTCGTTGGACGTAGAATCACTGTTCACCAATGTACCTGTGGATGAAACATCGGGATGATAGTGGACCGAGTGTATCGAAACGGGCCTGTACTCCTCTTGACATGCCAGAAAATATCCTGAGGAAACTACTCCAAGCTTGTACTAAGGAGGAACCCTTCTTGAGCCCGGATGGGCACATGTATAAACAAGTAGATGGGGTCGCCATGGGTTCTCCCCTAGGCGTCCTGTTTGCAAACTTCTACATGGGTACTATCGAGGAAAAAGTCTTAGTCGACTTGAACTTGAAACTGGCCATATACTGCAGGTATGTTGACGACATTTTTACACAGGTACCTGATGTCAGACATCTGCAGGAGCTGAAAGAGGCGTTTGAGCAGAATTCTGTGTTACGTTTCACTTACGAGATGGAGAAGGATGGGAAGCTGCCCTTTCTAGATGTAACAGTCATGGAAAGGAGCGGAGGTTTCCACACTGCTATACACTAAGGAAACAAACATAGGAATGTGCCTAAATGCCAACAGTGACTGCCCAGATAGGTACAAGAGGAGTGTTGTCAACGCTTATGTCGACCGTGCTCTCAGCCACAGCTCAGAATGGAAGCAAGTCGACGAAGAACTCTGTAGGGTAAGGCAGGTCCTAGTCAACAACGGCTTCTCCAATGGTTTCATTGAAGACATCATAAGAAGGAAAGTGAAACGCCATGCAACCTCTGAAGAGACAACTAATACAACACCTATACCCCCTATTAGACTATTTTACAGGAACTTCTTCTCCACAGCTCATAAAACGGAGGAAAGGGTCCTGAAAGATATTGTTAATAGAAATGTTATCCCTACAGACAAAAATCAGAAGATACAACTAACGATTTACTATAAAACCAAAAAAACAGCCAGCCTACTAATGAGAAACTCTCCAAACACGCTCTAAAAGAACGCTCTAAAAGAGACAAACGTCGTCTATGCCTTCAAATGCCCTCTTGGGGACTGTAAGCCCCAAAAAACTCAGTATATAGGCAAGACAACAACATCTCTTTCCAGGCGTTTAACGATGCATAAGCAACAGGGCTCCATTAAGGAACATATACTCTCTTCCCACAACCAAACCATCACCAGAGAAATCTTAGCAAACAACACAGAAATCATTGATAGATACAGCGACAGCAGGCGGCTTGACATCTGCGAGGCACTACACATCAAGAAGTCAACACCAGCAATCAACAGCCAATTAACGCACAACTATATTCTACCCACTTCAAGACTCCGCTCCAATATAGAAACATCAGGAAATATGGGATAATAGGCCTTCTGCAGTTCCATTACCCAACTTCTATCTGTTACCCAACTTCTGCATATCTATATCCATTGTTCCGTGTTCTGTGTTTTGTTGAAAGTTTGTTTTTTCACCCCACTATTGTATTACATCACCTCACCCAAATGCAGGTATAAGAGCCAAAATGCTGTTTCAGTCATAAAGTTGTGTGTGGATAAACTAAAGTCTTTGAAAATGTAATAAGTTTTACGAAACGCGCTCAAGTGTCGCGTCAGACTAGAAATAAAAATGAATTTTGGAGAATTGATTTTTCATTTACCGTCACCAGTAAAAAGAAACATAAGGAAAATCGAGAAAATTCGTGTTAGAATTATTAATCTTACTTTTTCGGTCATATTTAATAACATATATCTACAGGAAAGACTGCTACCAAAATAAACTAATATATATATATATATATATATATATATATATATATATATATATATATATATATATAATATATATATATATATATATGTGACGGTAAAGTAGTGGAGTATGGATGTTCGGCAGTCCTCCAATGGCAGGTGTCAAAGCCAGGTCACATAAACAAAAAAAAAGAAAGACTGCTTGCCTGTTTGTGGTAAGGTAAGGGAAGACACACAAAACACAAAGTATAAACAATGAAATTTAATTACTCTAGAAAACAAATTTAAATAAAGACAATCCCTTGGCATTGAAATAGTGCAAAAAATAACAAGTGAAAAAACGTATAACAAAAATGATTAAGTGACTGGTTACGTTAACAAGAATGCAAAGAATTAATAAATGGTGCTGAGAATATTAGCGCAAGCTAAGAACCTCTACTTGATACACAATGTATATCAGTTAGTTGTTCACAGCTTAGAGCACGAGAATATTCTGAGGAAGGTCTCTTGGTGTGACCTAGACGTTGACTTGGGTAGATGGCGTGCGTGGTGCGAAGCAGGAGTGGTGTGATCTTGACCAACCAATCGAAATGCAGGCAAGTGAAGACTGGTCGTTAGCTCGTTGAAGTGTCGCGCTGAGCCGGTGAGGAGTGTGGGGGGGGGGGGCAGGTGCGCAGGTGCGTGTGGCTGCCTTGACAAACGTTTTGCTACTGCTGAACGTATCTTGAATGTAGCTTTAAACGTGACGATTGAAGGGAAGAGCAGGCTCAATCTCTCTTGAAAGAGATTATCGTCACAACTCTCCCCCGAAGCCTGCGGTTACGGAAGAAGTCACGTTTTCGGGAGGTAGAGTGGTAGGTGGAGCTGCCTCTACCTCATGAACTCTGGAGAGGGCGTCGGCTATGATGTTGTCAGACCCCTTGATGTAACAGATCTTCAGATTGAAGCCTTGTAGATATAAAGCCCATCGTAGCAGACGTTGGTTATTGAATTGGGCTTGATGTAAGAAGCGTAGAGTGATAGGTGGAGCAGTCTCTACCTCAGTGACGCTGGAGAGGGCGTCTGATATGATGTAGTCAGACTCCTGGGTGTAGCAATCTCCAGGATGAAATTCTGCAGCTAGCAAGCCCATCGTAGACGTAGTCGATCGTTGAGTTGGGCTGGCTGCAGGAAGTGAAGAGGGTTGTGGTCCGTGTAGATGGTGGTAGACCGAGTACTTTGCAGGTATGGTGCAAAGTGCTGCCTGTTCAGGACGATGAGTAGCTCCTTTTTGATCGTGCTGTAGTTCCTGGTAGTTAGTAGGTAGAATCTCTTCGCCTCTTTGTTGCATCAGGTCACCCCCGATGCCGGTACCACTGGCGTCGACATGGAGGATGAAAGGCTTGGTGATATCTGGCGAGGCGAGAATAGTATTAGAACATGGTAAAGGAGCACTATTATTGTCCTGAAAGTAATTATGGATGTCAGTAAGGATTTCCGAGTTGGAAAGCGCTGCCTCAGTGTCAGTGCTTTCGGGAGGAGAAGCAGGGAAGGTCTCACTGTGGCTGTATGGACCTGTAAAGGTGGAGTAGTTAATTAGCACAGTGGGAGGAGTACCATGATATAGCTTCAGTAGGTTGACGTGGCACAACTGGGTCTTCCGCCGCCTATCGGGAGTCTCGAGAACGTAGTTGTAGTTGTTTCTGCACTCCTTGACACGGTAGGGTCCTGAAAACCTGTTTTGCAAGGGAGAACCTGGGATAGGGAAAAAGCTAGCACGAAGTCTCCCTGTTTAAATTTCCTTACTTGGCTGTGCTGGTCGTAATGAGTCTTCATCCTCTCTTGAGCTTTCAATAGGTTGGTCTTAGCAAAGGAATGTACCCTCTCAAGAATGTGTTGTAGGTTTTGAAGAAACTGGGGCACATTCTGATGTTCACTGACGGTGGCATCACGTAGAGAATCTTTGAAAGCCTTGAGAGGAGTACGGCACTTACGTCCGTAGAGCATCTCATAAGGAGATACTCCTAGTGACTCATTGGGAAGACTTCTGAAAATACACATGATGAGATCAAGTTGCTTATCCCAATCCTTAGAGGTCTCATTGCAAAACTTTTTTAGGAGTGCTTTGATAGTCTGATGACTACGCTCAAGAGAACCCTGTGAAGCAGGATGATAGGGGCTGGACAGTACCTGTGTGATGTTGAACTCTTCCAGTGTCCGTTTGAAGAGATCACTGGTGAAGTTGGTGCCACAGTCACTCTGAATCTCCCTTGGAAATCCATACTGGGTGAAGATCTTCAGCAAATTTTTCACCACAGTAGCAGCCGTAATGTTCTTTACTGGAACTGCTATGGGGAATCTGGTGGTAGGACACAGGATGGTTAGTATATAGGCGTTGCCGGAACTGGTCCGAGGTAAAGGACCAACACAGTCAATAATAAGTCTGTGGAAAGGTTCCGCAGGCACCTGGATGGGTGTCAGTGGTGCTCTGGGGATAGAGACGTTCGGTTTACCTGCCATCTGACATACGTGACATCGTTTTACATGTTGTTTGACATCATTAACCATACCTGGCCAGTAGTAGTCTTGTCGAATCCCATGGTAGGTCTTGTTAAAACCGTAGTGTGACAGTGCTCCGTGGGCCAGGTGTAGAATAGTGGGCCGCAGGCTGGTAGGAATCACTAGTTGTTCGACGTTGGCCCAATCGTCCTCCTCCTTCAGTTTACTGGGTCTGTATCTGCGGTAGAGCAACTCGTTCTCTAGGAAGAACCCAGGGATACTGTCAGATTGAGTCTCAGCCTGAAAGAATAATGGTGTCAAGGTAAGATCTTCCCTCTGTAACTTACGGAACTCCAAGGCGGTGAGATTTGGGGGTAGTTTCAAAGGGTCTTGAGGGACAGCGGTAGTAGTAGAGTCAGCTGGTTGCGGTCGTGCAGCTTGTGCACGGGTGGTCACCAAAACCGGAGGAGAAACTTCATCACTCTCTTGAACCTTTGCTGGAACATGCTCAAAAATCGGATTATCCATAACAGAGGTACACACCTGGGGTTTTTCCGTGACGATCAGGTTGGTCGGTTGCAGGTCTTCTGCCAAGTCGTTGCCCAGGAGAAGTTGCACTCCAGGCATGGGAAAAGGCTTTTCCCTGACGGCGACTTGGACTTCACCGGTCACGAAGGGACAATCCAGGTGGACTCTGGCGAGAGGATAAGGAGTAGTAGCAGTGAGGTCAGTGATGAAGACAGTTTCTCCGGTGTAGGCGACATTGGGCACAGCTGATTTCAATAGTATTGATTGAAGAGCCGCTGTGTCCCTCAAGATCTTAAGTTTAAAACGTCCCTCAGAATCTGAACCGTTGGTAGTGATAGTTCCAGGATACAGATGCTTACTGAAGAGAGAAAGATCATTAACATGAACACCAACATTCATTACAGGCTTACCGGACTTAGGAGGAGTCTGTTTGGGTTTGGTGGATTCAGTATTACCTTTGTATTGAGACTTACCACATTTTTCTATGGTATGTCCATAGAGTCTACAATACTTACAGTACAGTTGCGAGGTAGCTTGGACTGCACTCACTTTCTCGTAACTATACCAAGACTTCTTACTGGTCGGTGGTTCTGGTGTCAGCCGGGCGATGAGGCTGTAAGTGTCAGCCGACTTCTCACATTTCACTAGGTCGGTCTCTTCTTTGTCTGCTAAATATAAACGGACAGGAGGAGGTACACGCCTTAAGAATTCTTCAACTAACATGAGGTTGACGAGTTCTGCAAAAGTAGAGACATGTGCTGCTTCCAACCATTTCATAAAATATCGCCGTTTGGTATTGGCAAATTCTAAAAAGGTGGTGGTACTTGCCTTCATGTAATCACGGAATTTACGTCGGTAGCTTTCGGTGGAGAGAAGGTAGGCGTCCAACACTGCTTGCTTCAGGGTCTGGTAGTCATTCTCAAACGCCAAAGTACTGAGTGTGACTGCTGCTCTACCTGTAAGATGTACTCGGAGAAGGGTAGCCCATTGGTCGGCAGGCCAGCTAAGTTGATTAGCAAGGGTCTCAAAGGTTGTAAAAAAGACGTCAATCTCTGACTCTACGAACGGTGGCATTAACTTACTTGCATGAGAGACATTGAAACTTGGAGGAAGACTAGCTGCAGCTTGTTGGCGTTGAGCTTGGTGGGTAGTTTCCAACGCAAGTTCTTTTTGCCGACATGCTAGAGCCATGTCTGCTTGCTGCTTGTCATGCTCGCTGTGGGAGTAGGTCTCCCAAGATCCTCCCACAGCTGACTTGAATGGCTCATTGCAGTGCACAGTGCACTGATCTTCGTGCACAAAGCCTATTTCCCTTAATCCTGGATAGTTTTCTGGCATGTTGGGTATCTCCAGAATGCCCATTTAACCAGGAATACTTTCGTAATACGTAGGCCGCCGTATGTCCAGACAGGAAGTAGATACAGGGAGCTAAGCATACTGGCCACCAAGGGTCAGTGAGTACATGCCTGGAGGAGAGCGTGGGACCGAGGGGAGACGCCAGCAGCGTCTGACCTCTGGAGTCAACCGGCGCGATGTTGAATAACAGCTATGACGTGTTCATGACGTCACTCCTGCTACTGCTCATCGAACGAGCTAATATGATTGGTTCCCGCTCATTTGCTGCAATGCTATTGGTCAAATTGTAACTCTTTTGTGTGTGCCCACAAGACGCCCGGAGCTTCAGGCAAGATTCATTCTTGTGAGGGATCTCTTGCAAAGTGGACGTGTTCTGTTCTACCGGCCAATAGACTGAACACCGTCTATTCCTCACCGTCAAGTTAACTCAGCGTCTTTGCGATATACCACACACTCGCCCAGAATCACGAGTGCGAATATATTGTTTAGAAGCCTAAAGTGACAAATCTCCAGAGCGAAACAGACTGGTATAACCCCTGGTGACAAAGATCATCGTGAGTGACCTAGAGTGAACTAAGGCAGTGCCGCCGCCTAAGTAACCTGTGTGTGTGACTTTACCACAAGTGTACCTGCATGGTATACCACAACAGCCGCCAGCTGCCGCCAGCCGCCGCCGCCCTCACTCCTACGTGACGTCACCACCTTACGCACCGCCAGTGCCAGTGTGTGCGCGTGTGTCTGTCTGTTAAGCATACAGCACGCCGTACTCACGAAATCATCTCAAGATACTGCGAGTACCCTCCGTGTCTACGAGCGAAACCAGCTGTCAGGCCACCTACGAGTGCTTGTATAAATGTGCCTGACTGAGTGAGTGAGTAAGGAAAGGTACCTTATCTGTAAGTACAAGATCTTGTCATTGTTTATTGTGTCTGTGTTGATCTGAGGGATCAACCACAGTTCTCACATTCTTATACCTGTCGCAGGTTATAGGTGAATCGACGGTGTATGCGTGTTTATCTATGTGGTATCACTGCATTTCACTCGTCTGTGAATGTGAGCTTCACATACACCACACATTTAGTTGTGTGTGATTATTATTGTGCATGTTATTGCCTGTCCCATTGACAGTGCCTTTGTGTTTATTGCATATCATCATTACCGAGTATGCGGTTGGAACTCTTGTGATCCCTTTGCATACCGGCAGTTAGGTTGCCGTGTTAGTGATTGGCTGTCAACTGTGTTAAGTTAGGTGTTTCTCAACGAGTGGATACGAGTCGATTAGCCAGACGTCAAGAGTCTCGCTAATGCAACCATAGCTTTGCTGACGCCAATCTAAAGTAAATCAAGCACCCTGTGTATTAGTGGTTAAGTTAGTAAATAAACTACTGTTAAGTTTTATGCGGTGTGTCCGTTGAACCACTTCTGAATACTGCCAATATTACTCCAGCCTTCAGCTCTAAGTGTCTTCAACACCGAGTTGCCTAATTCACTAAACTATAAATGTGATGAGGACCCTAGGAGTCCCTTAAAGTGTTACATCATTGAGGAGATTCCAACGACCAACGTGAAGCAAGACCAGGTGAGGCTAGTCTGAGAAGAGACCCACAAGGACTCTAACTCGACCTTGCTCCCAGGCCCTGTACGGTTGCTCTCGCATTTTCTATTCTGCTAATTCCGACAGCTTTGTGAAGCGTCTGCCACATGTACATTGGCGACGTACGCATTACAGTCGTGACAGCAAAAAAAGAAACACCCCCACATCTGGCGCCCAACGTGTTAGGATTAGTTGGAACCTATGAGCTAGGTTGTTCAGTAAAAATTTCGCACTTAAATTTTCCCTGAAAATTCAAAAGTGACGAGCAGTATTCAGAGGATGTTTAACACCCTGTTAGGTACACACACCACCAGTATGTCTGAGTGTGTAGAGTACAAACAGCGCTACCTGCATCTTCACCTGGCCTTAACCGCTCGTAGACCTGACGACTACGACACTCTTACTTAGCTAGAGTGTAAGGAACGAGTGGAACAGCCCATGAGGGCCGTGGAAGAGGTGATGCTACAAGCACACATGCAGGGTAGTGCTGAGGTGGCGTGCACGAGTCTCATCACACTGGATGAAGCTATCGGTGGTGAGACCCCAGTGGGAGATAACACAGTGGGAGAGACCCCAGTGAGAGACAACTTGGAGGTAGAGTCCCCTGTGGGTGACGTCACCGAGAATGATGTCACTAGAACAGGGGTCTCCAAACTATGGCCCGCGGGCCACATCCGGCCCGCCACATAATTTCATCCGGCCCGCCAAACAAATCCCTGTGTGGTGGCCTTGAAAAAATAATTATCGTACGAATGGCATCGCAGAATTATTCAAAGCTGGGGCTGCTGACTGGTGGCGCTCAGCCCGAGTCAGTTTTCCTCTCTCTCGATAGTGTGACGCACAGATACAAGTACTGGTAGGTATGTGTTGTGCATTACAACCAATCAGTTGTGTATAACTGTATATTGTGGGGATGGAGGGCGAGTGGGGCTTCGCTGCTTCTGTTTCAGGGAGCACAAACACTGTACAATATTCTTTTCTCTTTACTTTGACAATACCTTTATCTTAGTTATACAAAATAGCAATAATACTATTGTAGCCAAAAATATTGCATGTTTAAAATAGTTAAAATGGTAACCATTAAGTTTATCAACGAAAGCTGTTGCCATAATATTTACCACTTTATAATAATATGCTATGCTTTTTAACACCACATACAAGCTAACTATCGAGCAAATTTGTCTGATGATCACTTGAAATCAATTCTTACAATTGGCTCATCTAATCTGGAACCTGATTTTAATGAAATTTTGAAGTCAAAACGACAGTATCATTCGTCACACTAATTTGGTTGCATAAAACTAAAGGCAGGAATCTATTAGTTTACCCTAATTTTTTCCAAAAAGATATGTTTTAATTTTTCCATGTTTATACTTTAATATTTGAGGAAATTAATTACTGGCACTGATTTTTTTTTCATTTTTTATTCTTCGGCCCGCATAAATATGGGAAATATATAATGTGGCCCTTACATTGAAAAGTTTGGAGACCCTGCACTAGAATCACGCGCGCTGCGGAAGAAAACGGAATCACGCGGGAATCTAGCCCTTTAAATACTCCGTTGGGGGATTCTATGGGGAAGAATCTCGGCCCAAAAGGTCCTTGTGGACGACACCAACTCAAAGAGTAGGTATTACAGGCTCGCAATTATTCACCTTAGAGGAATACCGTAACCAAGTTAGGGAGTTGGATTCGAAGGGAATAAAGTAGCAGAGCAAGCTATGAAACTCTGGACTGATCAGCAGGACAGAGAAAGCAAACTGTGGACTGATCAGCAAGAGAGAGAAAACAAACGCTGGACTGATCAGCAGAACCGAGAAAGTACTGAACGCATAGCTCGCATGCAGTTGCAAGTAAGGCAGGATGACCAGACAAGTGGTCGTTCAACGGAGACTAACGTTGAACAAGGTAAGACTGTCAAACTACCTAAACTAGCTAACTTTGATGAGAGGGACGACTCGATGGATGCATACATCAAGCGTTTCGAAGGTCACGCCGCTGATTGCGGGTGGGAAAGATCAAAGTGGGCACTCGCTCTTAGTGCATTGTTAAAGGGTAGGGCATTAACTATCTACCACAGTCTGGGTCCGCACCAGCGCGGAGATTACGAGGCATTGACAACAGCGCTGCTGAACGGTTTTGGCATAACTGCAGACCGGATGCTAGAGAATTTCCGTAGGGCTCAATTGCAAAAAGGTGAGACATATGTGCTCATGTTACAGCGGTTAGAATCGAGTCTAAACCGTTACTGTGAACTCATGGAGACTGCTCCTGGGAGCATGGAGTTCTATCAACTGATGATTCGTGAACAGTTCTTAGAAGCATGCGAATCGTCTCTGCGTGTCAAGCTCAAAGAGCAAGAAATTGTGTCAAATCTGTCTATGGCCAAGCAAGCTGATCTGTGGGCTGGGGCCAGGAGACAGGTGAAAGGGGTGAAGCCGCACGAGAAGCATCATGCTACAGGTATTGGCGATAGAGCTAAGCTTAAGACTGGTGTGTCGGGGGAGCAGGGAAACTCCTCCAACAAGCATGTGCACAAGTGCTACACCTGTGGTAAGCCAGGTCATCGTGCAGCTGATTGCAAGGTAAAACCGAAATCAGGTTACATAGCAGGTGTGAGCTCAAGTGGTAAGAATCATCCCAACGTTGGAAAGGATCCACTAGCTTGGACCCTTGAGGTGGTGGACGGAAATGTTAACGGAAAATCGGCGAAAATCTTCCGTGACAAAGGCGCCACTACTCACATGGTAAGAAAGAGCCTAGTACAGCCAGGATCTGAGACAGGTAGACATATCTATGTCAAATTCCCAAATGGCTATACTAAAGAGATGGTGGAGGTGTATGTGTGGGTCGACACACCTTACATCAAAGGTAAAATCCGTGCCGTTCAACAGGAACGTGCTGTATATGGACTTTTATTGGGAAATGTTCCGGGAATCTCTGATTGCCCGAGTCCACCCTCGAAGAAAACGGGGGAGCGTGAGGCCGCTGCCTCAGCTGTATGCAGCCGTCCTCAGCCAGCTGATGCCACGGGTGACTCACCGGGGATGACGTCACAGGGAGTGACCACACCCTCACCCAGCTGAAGAGTAAGGGAGAGAAGGTAAGCTGTGAAGTTATGGAGAAAGAAGCAAAACCTCTGGTTGAAGAACAGCAACTCCATTAACAGGTAACTCGCTCGTGGCAGCTGTCACTACGAGGTCACAGAGCAACAAGCCGACTCGCCCAGAAAAACTTTGAAATTACGAGACATTCAGGGAGTGTCTGCAAAGGAGTTTATTGATGCCCAAGGGAGCGACCCACACTAGCCCAGATACGTAAGTATGCTGAGGAGAAAAGGGTTTTCCAACACCAGGAACGCAAGTACTGGTACTTGCACCATAATGGGAAACTCGTGCGCAGAGTTGAGACGCCCACGATACTTGGGACCAACTCGTTGTTCCACAGGAGCATAGACTGGCTGTGTTTCGCTTAGGTCATGAAGCTCTGATGGGAGGTCATATGGGTCACGCAAAGACCAGTGCGAGGATACAAGCTGTGTTCTACTGGCCAGGAATTACTGGGGAAATACAGCGTTACACTCGCTCGTGTGACACCTGTCAGCGCACCACTGATCGAGGACGGGTGAAGCCCGGGAAGCTTCAGCCCTTCCCCATCATTGATCAGCCGTTCAAGCTGGTCAGCATTGATCTGGTTGGTCCGATCATACCGAGTGCAACGGACGGCAGTAAGTACATCCTGACCATGGTCGATCACGCAACAAGGTACCCAGAAGCAGCTGCCCTAAAGAACATCGAGACGTCAACGGTAGCGGAAGCCTTGGTAGGTTTTTTCAGTCGCCTTGGTATACCTGAGTGGATCCATAGCGACCGAGGGACACAGTTTACCAGCGAGATGATGGACCAAGTCAGACGTCTGCTCACAGCGAGAGCATCCCTCACCACGCCTATCATGCTATGGGAAACGGTTTGGTAGAACGCTTCAATGGCACTCTCAAGAAGATGTTGAAGAGAATGTGCATCGAACAGCCTCGGGAGTGGCCCAGGTATATCAACCCTTTGTTGTTTGCCTACAGGGAGGTGCCACAGGCTAGCACAGGGTTCTCACCCTTCGAGCTTTTGTACGGTCGCACAGTTAAAGGCCCTCTGCAGGTACTGAGGAACCTGTGGGAAGGCGATGACTGTACCCCTGAAACCAAGACGACGTACGAGTACGTCATCGATCTACGGGAACGGCTGGAGAACACCTGTCAGCTGGCTCGAGAACAGCTAGCAAAAGCAAAGGAGTACCAGAAGCAAACATACGACAAAAAGCAAAAGAACGCAAGTTCAGTGTAGGTGACAAGGTACTTTTGCTACTTCCCACCAGCAGAACAAGCTCTTGCTGCAGTGGAAGGGCCCATTCACGGTAGTGGAGTGCTCGCACTCGTTAAACTACGTGCTCGACGTCGATGGTGCCAGGAAGAAGTACCACGTCAACATGCTCAAACGCTACGAGGACCCTCCTGTAGATGTATCAACAAAGCCGAAGAAGCATGTAAGACGTAAAAACAGGAGAGGACCACGGGCTCGACATCGACAGAGCCGATCGACAACCCATGCTCTCAGCAGTAGGTGCTGACTGGTTGAGTAGGTCGGGGTGATTAACGAGACGTCGAACGAGGGAGACATGAGCGAGGAAATGCAACGCGCATCACCGACACTGGTTCCCAGTGTGTGTCTGATGTTTCAGGCATGACACAGGTGGAGAGAGGCAGGGACCAGGCTAGCGCCACTCAGGGTTTCGAGACGTTGAGCCGACCCAGACCTGGAGCTACGTCCGACCACAGTGCCTGCTCAAAACCTGAA
>WNGS01005483.1:16668-39924 GCA_020271785.1 Procambarus virginalis
CTGGTCGACGCGCCGAACCCTTCAAACTGCCTAACAGCGACTTGCGGCCACCAGCTTTCTCATTGGCCGCCAACCACACACCACTCCGGTTCATCGCCAATCACAAGTCATCGCCAGTTATTGTTGGAGGCCCTGCGTTTCTGCAGCCAGAATATCTTGTGCTCTCATACTATGAACACCTAGTGACTCACTTGTGTGGTCAAATAGAGGGTATAGATAGTGCATATATTCCAGCATTCATATTTTATTTACCTTTGTATGTCAATTCCCTCCCCATTAACGTAATCTATTTTCATGTTTATTTATTTTTCCACTTGACATTTTTTACCATTAAGCCAAGATTTTTGCATTTATTCAATTTTTTTTTTTTATTGTTATTAAAATACATTGTTTATTATGTGTTTATGTTTCTTACCTACCACAGATTACCAACCACGCAGTCATTCTTTTTTTTCTCTCTTTTTTTCTTTTCTTTTTTTTAATATTTATTATGTGGCCCAGCACTGACACCTGCTAGTTGGAAGACTGCCGACCACCATTTCCAACTCGTTACCGTCACAGCATTCACAGTTTCAATCAATTTGTTGACCTCTGCTTTCAATTCGGCTGTAGTGTCCTTCGTTACCCTTTGGAATTTAGTTTGGTCAGAGAGTATGAGGTTCATTTTCGCCAGATATTCATCTTTCTTAAGGATGATGTATATTGGCGATTTGTCACCCCTCCTGACAACTATCTCCTTGTTCTCACAAAGGCTCTTAGCTGCCGCTTTGAGCTCGGGGGTCAGTATGGTGCTTCTGTAGTTGCCTCGATTCTTTCCTCCTTCTGCAATATGTTCTGCTTGTAAGGTGTCTTTGGTGGTGACCTTTTGTGCTTCGAGGTCAAATATGTCGTCCAACAGGATCTCCAACTCCACTTTCCGGGCCAACGCACTTGGTCTGGACATAACGTGACAGTTTATACCCAGATTTAGGAGAGTGACTTGGTCCTCAGTGAGGTTGATTCCTGCAAGGTTCAGGAAGCAGTCTCTTGGTCGTGGAATTGCCATAGGTCCTCCATATAATGTTGTTAGTTTCTTGATTATCCTTGTTTCCGAGCTGAGGTGATGTCGGTCTGTGAGGATGTCGAGGTGTTGTTCGATGCGGGTACGGAGACTTTCGTCGATGTTGCTGTTTCTCCATTCGTTTGTAGCATGAAGTAGTTGCGTTTTGTTGTCTTTGATTTCTTTTTCTGCCTTGTATACCTGATTACGAATCAGATCTTGGCGATATTTTTTCGTGAAGGCTTGATTCCTTGCTGCTGGGTCGTGCATTTTACTATTGGTATATTTTGGTAGCAGTCTTTCCTGTAGACATATATTATTAAATATGACCGAAAAAGTGAGATTAATAATTCTAACACGAATTTTCTCGATTTTCTTTATGTTTCTTTTTACTGGTGACGGTAAATGAAAAATCAATTCTCCAAAATTCATTTCTATTTCTAGTCTGACGCGACACTTGAGCACGTTTCGTAAAACTTATTACATTTTCAAAGACTTTAGTTTATCAACACGCAACTTATGCCTGAAACAACATTGGCTCTTATACCTGCATTTGAGTGAGGAGATGTAATACAATAGTGGGGTGAAAAACAACTTTCAACAAAACACAAAACGGGGTATAGAAGTTGGGTACAAATAGAACTGCAGAAGGCCTATTGGCCCATATTTCTTGATGTTTCTATATTGGAGCGGAGTCTTGAAGTGGGTAGAACATAGTTGTGCGTCAATTGGCTGTTGATTGCTGGTGTTGACTTCTTGATGTGTAGTGCCTCGCAGATGTCAAGCTGCCTGCTGTCGCTGTATCTATCAATGATTTCTGTGTTGTTTGTTAGGATTTCTCTGGTGATGGTTTGGTTGTGGGAAGAGAATATATGTTCCTTAATGGAGCCCTGTTGCTTATGCATCGTTAAACGCCTGGAAAGAGATGTTGTTGTCTTGCCTATATACTGAGTTTTTTGAGGCTTACAGTCCCCAAGTGGGCATTTGAAGGCATAGACGACGTTTGTCTCTTTTAGAGCGTTCTGCTCCGTGTCTGGAGAGTTTCTCATGAGTAGGCTGGACGTTTTTTTGGTTTTATAGTAAATCGTTAGTTGTATCTTCTGATTTTTGTCTGTAGGGATAACATTTCTACTAACAATATCTTTCAGGACCCTTTCCTCCGTTTTATGAGCTGTGGAGAAGAAGTTCCTGTAAAATAGTCTAATAGGGGGTATAGGTGTTGTATTAGTTGTCTCTTCAGAGGTTGCATGGCGTTTCACTTTCCTTCTTATGATGTCTTCAATGAAACCATTGGAGAAGCCGTTGTTGACTAGGACCTGCCTTACCCTACAGAGTTCTTCGTCGACTTGCTTCCATTCGGAGCTGTAGCTGAGAGCACGGTCGACATAAGCGTTAACAACACTCCTCTTGTACCTGTCTGGGCAGTCACTGTTGGCACTTAGGCACATTCCTATGTTTGTTTCCTTAGTGTAGACTGCAGTGTGGAAACCTCCGCTCCTTTCCATGACTGTTACATCTAGAAAGGGTAGCACAGAATTCTGCTCAAACGCCTCTTTCAGCTCCTGCAGATGTCTGACATCAGGTACCTGTGTAAAAATGTCGTCAACATACCTGCAGTATATGGCCGGTTTCAAGTTCAAGTCGACTAAGACTTTTTTGTCGATAGTACCCATGTAGAAGTTCGCAAACAGGACACCTAGGGGAGAACCCATGGCGAACCCATCTACTTGCTTATACATGTACCCATCCGGGCTCAAGAAGGGTGCCTCCTTAGTACAAGCTTGGAGTAGTTTCCTCAGGATATTTTCTGGTATGTCAAGAGGAGTACAGGCCGGATCACGATACACTCGGTCCATTATCATCCCGATTGTTTCATCCACAGGTACGTTGGTAAACAGTGATTCTATGTCCAACGACGCTCTTATCCCTGTGGCCCGTGTTCCCCGCAGTAAGTCAACAAATTCCTTCGGGGACTTCAGGCTGAAGGCGCAAGGGACATAAGGAGTCAGTAAGCCGTTGAGTCGTTTCGCCAGTCTGTACGTGGGTGTGGGTATCTGGCTGATGATTGGCCGAAGTGGGTTACCAGGCTTATGTGTCTTGACATTTCCATACGCATATCCTGGTTTATATTCCCCAATAATCTTTGGCAGGTGGAGTCCGGATTTCTTGGCATTCACTGTTTCAATCAATTTGTTGACCTTTGCTTTCAATTCGGCTGAAGTGTCCTTCGTTACCCTTTGGAATTTAGTTTGGTCAGAGAGTATGAGGTTCATTTTCGCCAATGAACCTCATACTCTCTGACCAAACTAAATGGTGTAGGTGTAGTGCCAATGCTGAGTGCCACAGAAAGTCTACAAACGTTCTTAGGGGTACCTAGCCTCCCCATTGAGAATTGCAAGTGAGTTTTGGTTTTTATGATAGGTACTGGGTTAGGGTGCTCCAGTTCCTCAATTGTTGTTGCTGGCGACCTGTTTCTTGTGAGGACGTCCCCAGGCCAACATGTCCTCCTACAAAGAACGTCGCTTTTTGCACGTAGGAGTTACATAATGCTAAAAATTGTCGTGCTAGAGAATGGAAACAGTTTGCATATCCTGAGTGGCGAGGATTGACTAGGCGCCAATCCTTAACTGTACGCCTCTGTTCGCCCAGCAGTGAATGGGTACCTGGTTGTCAAACGATTTGGCGGGTCACATTCCAGGCAAGATTAAGGCTGTGCCTCACTGGTATGGTATGGTATGCCTCACCGAGACGATATGCGCACTAGTGGCTGTACCAGAATTTAAGAATTCTTGTATATATCTACCCATCCTTCTGTTTAGATAGTAGTTTTTGTAACTATGTGCCCCAAGGTATAAAGATTTTTTTGTTTGCTACTTCAATCCACCTACAAAAGAACAAGCGGCTAAGGGCATTGGTAGAATCGGAGGATCCGCTGGTAGTGGCAGCGGCTCTCCTACCCGCATTCCAAGCACGATTTTCACGTCGATGGGTGGACCAGACCACTGGCACTGGAACCTTTTCTAACGGAACGACGGAGTGCTCTAGAAGTTGGAAAGCGAAACTGTATAGTATGGTTGATGGTGCCGGTCACGCATCTGCTTGTGAGGTTCCTTCCTGCCACAAGTGGGTCTCATCCGGTACCCATCTGCTAAGCGGAAGAGTTTGCTAAGTTTTTTGCTCCGTCTAGAGCAAACATGGGTAGACCCGAGGCTTCTGTTCTCTGCGATGCTTGCCAAAGACTAGGGACCCTGGGCCACATAACCCAGACATGCTATAAGACGGACAGGGCCCGGGTGAAACGTCATGACGATATCACTCGGTTCGTAGCAGGCCGCCTGCGGCAGAGGTTTCGAGGTGGAATGTAAGGTTCGTATACCGGATGGAGGGATCTTCTGCAAGCCCGACATCATCGCTTGCAAAGGTGACGAGGCCTTTGTATTAGACACCAGGTTTCTGCTGATAGCTTCCTACTCTCCCGTCCACATCAGAGCAAGTGCGACAAATACGGCACCCCAGAGATCCTTCAAAAGGTGTGGGAATATACCGGGAAGCACACAGCATCCGCGTTTTCTATAACCCTGAATTGGAGAGGGGGATGGCGCAAGGAGAGTGCGCGTGGACTTCAGGATATGGGAATCACAAAGAGCGACCTTTAGATTTACTCTGTGAAAGCCCTAACCTGGACATATTCCGTCTACAGAATATGGTCCAAGTCCACATCAAGGGGCAGACCACCTTAGTCCCAGGATCACCGTGCAATGGGTGCACAAGGGTCAATATAGTCTTGTTTAGGTGAATCGCAGCCTGGTTAGCCTGGCAGCTAACTATCTAAGCAGAGTCATCGTCTGGAGTACCACTTCTCCGAATGGTTCCTCACAGGAGGGTGAATGACCTGGCCGGAGCCCACGAGTGGGGCATAGCGGCGGCTGGAGGGACCCCCATGTGCATACAAGACTAGCCTCCCGCTCCGGGGCCTTGTTAGTAGCATAGATTTGAATTGTATTCCATGTATGCTGCTGTCAAGTCACCAATCCTGCCGCTTAGGCAGTTTGTTGTTTTGCCCTCAGCTTTAGTTCTTTTATAATAATATACTGTGCACCTCTCGCTTTATGTGCTGTCTTATATAAGAAAACAAAATACAAAATAATTTTCCATTTTGCATGTTATTATTATCATCATAACTCTTGTGGGTTGAGATAGCCATCTATCATTTAAATGTATATTAATTTGTGTTGATAGGGAAATATGTATGCTTATGGGTGCCTTATCACCATGCCCAGAGGCTGGGGGGATTTGTGCCCTGAAACTATATAAAAACACTATACCTCCCCCCCCCCGAAGTGGCAAGGGGAGTTGGGGGACAAAAAAACACCGACTTGACTCGCTCTGCTCCACGGCCAAGTAATACTTAACTTATTGGTATATTTTATCTCCCAGTCTAGTACGTTCATGATAATAGTATGGTGCACACTAAACCTCTCACAACAACACAATAAAGAAATGGAGGAGAGGAAGTAAACACACTTGCTACAATTTATGTGTTTACTTGATAATACTTTACACTGGCAGTCGTCAAAATCTCTCAATCTGTTAGATGGCAACACTCCTAAAATTAATATCCCATCTGACAACTCTTCACTGTCGTCCAAAATTGCCCTGATGAGGCTGTCTCATAAACACTAATATCACTTGAATAGATATATTCTAACGTACAATAGTTTGTAGTCTTTAAACCACTGCCTAATCCACTCCAAGATATAATCACTGGTACATCCTAATTAATATAATACTGATCAAGTCCAATGTCACCTCACATGTAATTCATGGTTATCACATTATTTATGTACAACCTTTCCTAACACAAGGAGGAAATGAGAGGGGCAAAATTATCTACCTTATCGACCGATACTGCATGTCGTCGTTTCACCGTCGCGATGAGAGGCTCCTCGAAGGTCTACGTAGAGCGTTGAGTGGCTCCTCGCAGGTCCACGACCGGGTCCTCTGTTCCGCGTTCCTTTTTGGGAGCCGCTACTCACCAGGTGTTCCTTACCAACTGGAGACAGTTGTCGCCTGTCTCACCCAGACTATTACACGTGACGTCATGGTCCACTGCGCACACAGCTTCCCACTTGCGCAGCACGCAAGAATGTTCAACACTTCTCCCTGTGCCGCTTCACGAAGTTGCTCAGGTCTTTACTGGCACCGAGCCCTTGGTATCGTCCTCACACCTGAAGAGCTCTGAAACAATACTCCCGCGGGAGTCACCAGGTTTTTCTCTTCGTTGGTACACATCAGCTGCCCAAATTACACTACTCTGGAGCCCTATTAGTCTCCCTGACAGGTGAGCTCTGGAGCGCACTTCTGCTCAGCTCGACTTCCTGGTAGCAAATAATCTCAGCTCTCCTGCTTCCTGCAGGGGCGCCTGTCGTCGTGCCTATGTCATGCCCTGGGTGTGACACCAATGGTCCGCACAGCCAGGCCTCTGCCGCCGACCAATCACGCCACAGCTGGCGCCGTACCTAAAGTTCACCGGGGACTTCGTCCCCCAGGCAGGAGCTCGTCTCCCTCTCGGCTCGCTGTGCCATATTTGACGATGTCTAAACTTCTAGCCTCATCCCAAAACAAACTTAAATTGGTATTTCTTCTGTTTGTATTTTCATGTTTTATCTCAAGTGTCATAAAAAGAACCTAAACTTCTTCAAGTTATGTACAAGCAAAAAGTTATGACTCTTATATGCATATATATAGGAGAATACAGGACTGAACTCCGTAACACAACACACTCCCCACACACCGCCCCCACACTCTCCATGCAGTCATTCACAATAAAAAACCCCAAACCCTCTCTCAGGATCTCTTTCATGGTCCAATTTAGTCGTGAAATAAAATTAGTTAAACTGTGGCAGGTGAGAGGGAGACAGTGTGCCTCGCTTAAAGTTAACGGGACAGCGAGTGGTCGTGCACCTACCTCACGCCTGTTCGCTGTCCCGTTCAGGAAAGGTCGCGCTCAGAAGCTTCACTGGGGAAAGGCAAAATTTGAATATTAAGTTCAGGTGAGTTGCTGTTTCAGGTGAGAGTGTGTAGTGTACCCACTGGGGGCCTGACAGCTGAGTGGACAGCGCCTCGGATTCGTAGTCCTGAGGCTCCGGGTTCGATCCCCGGTGGAGGCGGAAACAAATGGACAAAGTTTCTTTCACCCTAATGCACCCGTTCACCTAGCAGTAAATAGGTACCTGGGAAGTTAGACAGTTGCTACGGGCTGCTTCCTGGGTGTGTGTAACAAAAAGGAGGCCTGGTAGCGGACCGGGCCGCGGGGACGCTTAGCCCCGAGATCACTTCTAGATAACCAAAATACCCAGCTAGCTCCGTGTCTGTTGTGTGTACTCCTTTGGGGGTACCGATGTGAGTACTAGCTCCGTGTCTTTTGTGTATTTCCGAGTACTGGACAGATCCAGCAGCAAAGTATTAGACAGTTTGTGCCTGTGTGTGGTGAAGGTGGTCCAACAGTTGTTAGAGTTTAACCCGAGCAACTGTAATGTAATGAAGGTAGGTGTAGGGAGCAGGAGGCCGGATACAAGGTATCATTTGGGAGATGAAATTCTTCTAGAATCAGAGGGAGAGAAAGACCTGGGGGTAGATATTACAATAAACTTGTCCCCCGATGTCCACATCAAGAGGATAACCTCAGCGGCATAAGCAAGGTTGGTCAACATAAGAACGGCCTGTAGAAACTTGTGTACGGAATCATTTAGAACCTTTACCCAACCACTTAGACTGGACTGTAGAGCGACGGTCTCGCCTCATGCAGGTCGGCATTCAATCCCTGACCGTCTAAGTGGGTGGGGACCATTCCTTTTCCCGTCTCATCCCAAATTCTTATCCTGATTCTTTCCCAGTGCTATATATTTGTAATGGTTTGGTGCTTTCCCCTGATAGTTACTTTCCCTTGCATACCACGTATGTCAGACCAATCCTTCTGAAGTAAGCAGCTCCAACATAGAGTCCATATCTTGTCAAGCATACAACTAAATTGGAGAAGGCTCAAAGATTTGCCACCAGACTAGAGCCCGAACTGAGGGGCATGAGCTATGAGGAGAGACTACGGGAATTAAACCTCATGTCCCTTGAAGACAGGAGAGTTAGGGGATATGATCACCACATAGCTTTTCAAAGGAATTCATAGGGTAGACAAAGACAGTTTATTTTACACGAGGAGCACACGCACTAGGGGAAACAGGTGGAAATTGACTACCCAAATGAGCCATAAAGACATTGGAATTTTTTTTAGTGTCGGTGTAGTTAATAAATGGAATGCATTAGGAAGTGATGTGGTGGAGGCTGGCTCCTTACACAGTTTTATGTGTAGGTATGATAGAGCCCAATAGGCTCAGAAACCTGTATACCAGTTGATTGACAGTTGAGAGGGGGGACCAAAGAACCGAAACTCAACCCCTGGAAGCACAACTAGAAGAGTACTAGGTGAATACACACACACACACATAATCCTCCCTTTGCCCTCACCCTCTCCACATCAGATCCTCCAAGCCCCCCGCCCCCTCACTACCCGGCCCCCCCCCCCTTTAAGCCTCCCCATCCCGGGAACCCCTCCCTGTTTCCCCTACTCCAGAGGAATCAACAGAAACCTAGGATGGACAGAAAAGAGTCCGCTTCACGGTGATGTACTCGAACATAGATGGGATTACAAGCAAGTCAAGTGAAATTATGGAAATTATGGAACAAGTATACCCGGATGTAATTGGACTCACGGAAACAAAACTCTCAGGAACAATAACGAATGTGATGTTTTCCCAGGATCACACTGTAATAAGGGAAAAAGAGGGAAGGTAGGGGAGGAGGTGGATTAGCCTTACTCATGAGAAAGTAATGGAGTTTCAATGAGATGGTTATCCCAGGCTGCGAGGGGTTCAGAGACTACATAGCAGGCACCATGACGATGGGAGGTCCAAGAATAGCAGTAGCAGTGATATATAACCCTCCACCAAATGACAGAAGAACCAGGCAGAAACAACATGGCAGTTAACAATATAATTGAGAGGGCTGACTTTACTGCCTGTATAATTCGATCCCATCTGATCATCATGAGGGACTTCAATCACGGAAGGATAGATTCGGAAAACAAAGAACCGCATGGAGGATAGGAAACATGGAGAGCTAAACTATTGCAGGTGGCAACAAAAAACTTTTTAATCCATGAAGGAAGACTCGGGCTTACCTTATAACAATGACCTCCCTGAGTCTTGCCTGCCGGACAAAGAGGTTGCAGGAACTCCTTTCCCGCCTGTCTTCTCTATCTTTTCCTCAACAAGGTCGCCAGCTGGGTTATTATATCTGCACCCCAGCGATGCAGTTCAGTGGGTGTATACATGTTGTTCGTTGCCAGGGTGTTGCTACTCCCAAGATCTACTATTGGACTGTCAGCCCAGGGTACACTCCCTTGAAGGTCCGTGTGGCTTTACCTCTCTCTAGCCACCACGTTACTAGTTGCCGCTATTCAGGCACTAGAACTGATCGGATGGCTTAGGGTGCACTTTATATATAAGTCTGTGGTGTGCGCCACTCCCTAGGCAATAAGAAATTCTATAGGGAACGTGATGTCCCCTAAATGGTACTATGATAACCCTCGTGTATGCTCAATAGAGAAATTTTGCAATGGAGGCACACTTCAACACAATAGTAAAATGTGTGAATTTACTGATACGAATACACGATCACACATATGACTATAAGTGATACAAGGAAATGGAAATAATAATAATAACTCTGGAGATTGTCAGCAACTCTTCTCTCACGTTCTCCAGGCTCCTTTAACTGGGCAGATAGACAGGAGTCACACACTCTCTCACAGAAGGGCCTCTTCACCACGTCGGCTCCTCTTCTTCACTGTCCTGCCATCCACACACACTGTCCTCTCTGACAGTCCTGGACATAAGCTGCCCTGCAGCCTATTCTGCTACTAAAGCATTAATATCCTATTTCCACTTATATAAGTGAATATAATGGACTATCTAGCCTACTCTCACAAAGGGGTAATGGGAGGGAAAATGATCTACCTTAACAATCCTTGGCTCACTACGCCTGTCCCTCGATGGTGTGAGGGTCCTATGCTTCCTGAGTCTATCCTCGGTGATCCAGGAACGTTCCCACAGGTCCTCAGGTTCGCGTCTTCGCCGTTCCAATCCCTGGGGTTCAGCTATCCCAGTCCTGGTCCATCAATGGGCGCTGAGCTAATCGCCATATTCGCACACACGTTCCTTCCACAAGGTACTGCTTCTCGTCCTAGGAATGGTGTCGACCCTCCAACACCCTCAGTGGATGTGACCCAGTCACAGCTATGCCTGCCCGCCACACCTTTCAGGCCCTCAACGTCACGCGCTGCCGCCCAGCGTCGTCGCTGACAACTCTCCAAGTTTGGCACTTCTCTGCCCACTCAACTTGGTTCCTTTTTGCTTCCCAGAAGCGCGAGGGTCTCCTATATATCAGGTGGGCTGCGATGGCTAGCTCTAATCCATTGAGAAAGGCCTGTTTAGCCTCCAATCTTCGAGAGCTGACTGAGGAGCGTCCTCTCCCCTTCGCTGTCAGGTCAACTCTGACGTTGGCGCCGCCCGGGACACTCGGTGACGTCACAGCGGGCTCTAATTGGTCGCCCGTGACCCGAGTCATCCAATCCGCACACGGCTAGCATCCATTCCAAAAACGTCATATCTGCAGTAGGGGATACTCTTTCATTTATATCCGGGCGCCTCTTTCCCCTTACCTACAGACTTATAATGTAAGTTTCTCCCTGTAGGGAGAGTCGATATGACTCTTACAGCAGGCAACGAAAGAGATAGGAGAGGGCACCATAACATCCAGCATGTCAGGGAACCCACAAGTATGAGGGAAAACGATGAACCAGCGAGATTCAACCTAGTCTTCATAATGAACGACTCCAACATAAGGAAAATCGCCTTCGAGGCTCCAGTAGGAATAAGCGGTCACACTGTACTGAAGTTTGAGTATCTGGTCGATACTCAAACTGGTATTGCAGGTGAAACGAGACTGGTGAAGAAATGGTTGTTGGGTATGATGAACGACCACTGTAACCATGTACACTATACAGTGTATAGTGTAGTGCACACTACAGACAGTAGTCGTGTCGGTCGACAGTACCGTGTCGACTGACAGCTGAGAAGCGGCACCAGAGTGCTGTAGGTTATCACACAAAAGTACAACTGGACTTAACAAGGTGAGTGCTTGATTAATTTCCAAGAGATAATAATAATAATTCAAATCTGTTTACTTGATCCTAAACTTTGATGCGGCCTCTGAACCCGGCCTTTGATGTAATTAATTAAACTTGAATGTACATAAATAAAACACCGATACTTGCTCGGCCCACAAGTACAGTTTGTGTCCACAGTGGGAATTTAGCTGATTGAAACGTGGAGGAAGAGGACCCTATATTTGATCTGGGGTTGACGGTGTGCATATATGGGATTGTCTGCCTCAACTCCAGCAGTGTGCTGTTCTCTGCGTGCTACCTTTTTGTGTGTATGGTCTAGGGTTGCTCTACTGTACCCAGGTTTATCTCCATCTCCCTCTCTCCTTATTGTTCTCCTCTCTTCCAGAGCCTCTTCCTGTTCTCAATCTTTCTCACCAATCTCCTCCACTCTCCATTTTCTGCTCCTCTCTCTCAGCATCTCTGCCTTCCTTCCCCATCTACTGCCTTCTCCTTCCCTCTCCCCCTATCATCTTCCACTTTCCCTCAACTTCCTCCTCTCTTCCAGTCTCCAACCTCCCACCCCTTTCGTTACTTCTCTTCCGCTCCTTCTGCACTCTCCTCCCCCATCGCTTCGTTCATCACCCTGGGCTAGACGGTAGAGCGACGGTCTCTCTTCGTGCAGGTCGGCATTCAATCCCCGACCATGCAAGTGTTTGGGGCACCATTCTTTCCCCCCGTCCCATCCCAAATCCTTATCCTGATCCCTTCCCAGTGCTATATAGTCATAAAGGCTTGGCGCTTTCCCCTGATAGTTCAATTCAATTCATCCCCTCCCCCCCTAAGTCTCCACCTTTCAACCCTTACTCCCGCTTTTCCCTTCCTCTCCAAGCTTTTAAACCATACATCCCCTCTCTTTCCTTATACCCAACATTCCCACTTTCCCCAAACTTCCTCCCCTCCACCTTCTACATAACTCTACTCCCCTTCTCGCTCTCTCTCTCTCTGAAATTTTAATATAAAGGTCTGAAAACTGCTAAGATTCGCTACTAAAAAAAATCCCCAAATTCAGGCCATGAAAAGTTACAGGGGTGACAATGGTTACCTTGAGGTGCTTCCGGGGCTTAGCGTCCCCGCGGCCCGGTCGTCGACCAGGCCTCCTGGTGGTGCCGACAATGGCTAGACAATGACACTCCCATGCCCCATATGTGTCATCTTGGAGAGTTGAATGAGGCTAGCCCCAGAGGAAAAAATCAGTTGAAGCCTTAATGAGAATCCGATGCTGCAAACTGGGCTCTTCCAAGCATACGGCTCTAAACAACTCGGCCACGAATTGTTCACCTGATATTAATCACATCGTGTTATAATTTGATTTCTTCGTGCACTAGCCACAAGGATCTGGCCTTAAACTATGGACAGACAAACAACTCTAAACTAAGATTGTAAAGTTTTATGATTTGTCAAATTGTGTGTTTGTACACTGTTATTCTGGATGACGTTTTATTATACTTACTGATAATTGTATTTTGTATGAATTTGTATCTACGTTAATTACAATATTTCTAGTATACTGGAAAACATTTATATGTTCTTCAGTTCATCCTCCTGTTTAGATACTACTTATAGTAACGACAAGGACGTTGATCAACCAACACACTAGAAATTGAAGTGACGACGAAGTTTTGGTCCGTCCTGGAGCATTATCAAGTCGATTGTGATGAGACGAAGTCATTGTTGTGGTTTTATATTCAGCTACTCAGAACAAAAAGTTCCAAGTAGCACGGGCTATGGTGAGTCCGTAAGCGGAGGCTCTTTGGAGCCATTATGTCTATCAGTAGCTGATGTTAGAGATCTGGGGTCTGATACAAGATACTGATTCTGATACTAGAGATGCGGGTCTTCATTGTAGTTTTCAGCCCTGAAGGGCTGGCTGTACCAGTTATGGAGCTGGTGGGGTTGGTGTAGACCTCTAGGTCGTCCGTTTTTTCTTCGCCTGAGACTTTGGCTAAGCCGTGCTGTCGTTGGAGTTTGGTGAGGAGGTCTTATACTGAGTTGGTGTCTTATTTGCAGTGCGGCGGTGGAGCTCCTACTAAGATTTCCTCGTCTGAGGAGTCCGTAACCACCGTAGTTGGTATTTTCGTCTTTTGCCTCGCAGCCTCAGGTAGGCTCAGGTGTCGTGGATTGGTGGTAGAAGCTTTTTCAGGAGCGTTGGCGGTGCTGTTAGCATTTGTAGACAGCACGTCTGCTAGCGCAGCTGCAGAGATGGTGATGTAGGAGTGTTGGGAGCTGGGGAGGGAAATACCTGTTTGTGCTGCCCGGGTCATTGGTGGTTCTGGAGTCTGTGTTGAAATCGACCTCGTGGTCGTCGTGGTAGTAGTCTCCGGAGTGGTAGTGAAGGCAGTAAGACTTGTGCCAGGGGCTATGATGGGGTCCAAGCCATTGGGTAGGTATATGTTCAGTTCACTGACAAAATGGTGGTTGTCTGGTCCGGAAAGCCTTTCCGCTAGTCTAATAAGACCAGGGATAATGCCTGTACGTGATGCAGGGGTTGCGAAAGAGCCCGTGGGGGCCTTGGGTCCCCATTGTGAAGGCTGGATCGCCTGGTTAGAGGAGCCACTCTTTGGTATGACTGGAAAGTCTTCTGGTCGGTGTTGGGAGCTGCCGTGGTTGGTTGAGCGTCAGGGGCTCTGGTCGCGAAGGTAGAAGGTTGTTTCTCTTGGCTTTAACCTGGGCCTTGATGGTTTCCTGTCAGCAGGGGCAGCGGTAGGAAATTGCGGAGTGATTGCTATCACACAGCAAGCAGCGATGGACTGTTGCTTTGCATATGGAATAGTGATGGTCCAGTGCACACAGGCTGCACTTCTGGACAGGGTGCTGACACTTGTTGGTGGGGTGGGAGAGTTCGTAGCACTTGAAGCACTGCTGGATTTCATGGTATCGTTCAATTTTTACTTGGTGGGGTTGTATTTGTAAGTAAAAGCAGTAGAAACCTAGTGAGGCGGCCTGGCTGGCCACAGCTATGTTGGTGAAAGTAATCTTCATTGACGATTTGTCGGTGCTGCAGAATTCTTGAATACGCCCAGGGTTTGGATTTTCGTCCTCGATATTGTCCATGATATTATGTTGCGGTCGGCCAGCGATCCACTGGCTGGTCCTGCTGGTAAAAACAGTTCTTCCTGCCAGGAACTGACGTGAGTAGTGAGGATGTTGGTGGTGCTCCTTGCGAAGTATCGCATCGTTGGTCAAGAGTTTTTATAGCTCTTCCTCACATGAAAAGATCACGATATTATCACCTTCCTGACTAATGTCAGTGGATGTGATGCCGGTAACGTCCTTCAGGACCTTAAGAATATTGCTTCTCCCGCAAGCATGACTGTCAAACTGTTCCTCAAACCTTTAGACGTTTGGGTCGCAATGAGTCCACACCCTCAACAGATAGTAGTGTGAATGAGCAGACGAAGGAAGCAAGGACAGTAAATAGGCAAGAGACAGGTGAGGAGAGGGAAACCTTAGAGGAAGATAAGAGCAAGGCAAAAGGTATGGAAGGTAATCTTCTTGAGGTTATCTTGAGATGATTTCGGGGCTTTAGTGTCCCCGCGGCCCGGTCCTCGACCAGGCCTCCACCCCCAGGAAGCAGCCCGTGACAGCTGACTAACACCCAGGTACCTATTTACTGCTAGGTAACAGGGTGTTTCCTAGCAGTAAATACCTAGTTTGTTTCTGCCTCGTGCGGGAATCGAACCCGCGCCACAGAATTACGAGTCCTGCGCGCTATCCACCAGGCCCGAGGTAAGGTGCAATAAAGGGTGTAATAATAGGAATAAGAAAGTGATCATAAGAGAAAACACGAGAAAGAAAAAGAAAGATAAAAGGAAGGGTTGGGTTACATTAGGTCACTTTTGTTATAAAGTTTAGAACATTTGAGTATATACTGTATATACTATACATATAAAGGGAAAAGTCAATAACAACAAAGCCAGGACTCAGGTTCATGTTGGGTATGTTGTGTATCAGAGCCGATTCGTCAAGACGGCGTCTGTGTAGAGTAGAGGCAGGAAAGATTATTTTGGAGGACAACCAATCAATAGGGTGATTAGAATCCCTAATATGACAGAAGAGAGCATTGTTTGTGTCTGCAGACTTAACACTTCTTTGGTGTTTGTTAAGTCTGTCATTTAGTGTACGGCCAGTTTCCCCAAAGTATTGGAGAGGACAAGACGAACAGGAAATAGAGTAGACACCAGCAGCATTAGAAGCAGGAGATTTCTAAAAATCACCACTTTCCTCGTTGCTTCCAGCTTGCACTTGCTTCCCTAAAATCTAACAACTCTATTCTTATCCTTCCGTCCGACAATGGCAATTCGATGGTTGTCCTTGACCGTGAGAACTACGTCCAGAAACCTGCCTCTCTGACTTCCGCACATATGCCCCTCTGACTTTTAACCCTTTGGATAGCCTTAAAACTTCCTTCAACCACAAACTAAGACAGCTCTCTATTCTTTGTCCTCCTGAGTTCGATCTTATTATACGATTCCGTGTCATCTGCCCTTCTCTTCCTTGTTTCTATGGTCAACACTAAACTCATAAACCACGGAGCGTTCTGCTCCGTGTCTGTATATATTGTGACGGTTTCCCCCCCCCCCCTTATATTTCTCCCACGCCAGCTGTAAGAGTCATATCCACTTTACCCGAGCGTTCCCTACGTTACGGGCTACAATTTGATATGTGGGGCAGCGTGGAGTATCCACGCGTTTGCGAGAAATTCGCAACAGAAGGAAGTTTTGGCCTGTTGTTTAGGCCCTTTTGGACGCCAATATGGCGTCGGTCACTCTGTGCTCCCGCCAAAACTGTATGACGTCAGTGGCACCAGATTGGTCACTGACAGTGAAGTTGCACAAGGAGCCAATGAAAAACGCCCCTGGCGAGTATGACGTCACAAGAGCAGGGGGGTCCAGAGATCGCGCCTCTACGGCACCACCAGTCTAACCCGGCACGTCAGGGAGGTCGGAAAGTTGGTCCTGTCAGTTTTGACAGTTATTTCCTTCCCGCGGATCTTATGCGTCACCCGCATAAGTCTGCAAGTACTCTGTGAAGTCTTCCTTCGTTCATGTGTTGGACCAGAGAGGGAATCGACGGAATATTGAGCAACAAGTGCTCCTGGGGACAGGTACTGTGCAAGAAGAAGCGAAGTCTGTGCAGTGACATATGTGACGTCTGAGACAGATCACCCGTTTTTGTGACGACGTATTGGCTGGACCAATTCACCGGGAACCAGTGGGGAAGAAGAAAACTAATTGGGAATCAGGACGACTGCAGCCGAGAAGTAGGTTGGCCGCCGTAGTTGAGAGGAGAAGTCGATGGCCATGAGACCGTCTCCAACCATCCCAGAAGTCGTGGAGGAGCACGGACCAGCAGTGGAAAGGCACAGAGACGACGCGTTTACGTTGGGACGTTGGTTGAGTTCCTGGAGTACGCATCAGTGTGTGTGTGTGTGGGCGTTCCCTACAGCGAGGCGAGAGCCGGAACCAGGAGCTACAATTAAACTCTCACCGGAGGGCTAGTCCGCACAGTGAGGTGGAAGTAGGTGATTCAGTTTCTCTCCCCATTCCCCTTTAGTCAGCTATATTATTTAGCCAGAGTATTTTATGTGTCGTGAGCAAGGCTCACCAATGTCACGGTAGGACACAGTTGTGAGAAGTGAGACTGTAGAAAGCTCTCACAGGATATATAATTGTGGTGTGTGGATGCACCCTTATTATTATTGAAGAGATTGCTGTGTCGGTTGATGAATTCTTTCATGTGACATTAACATCATAACTTATGCCAGAGAATATATATATATAAAGTGTACCAGTTATTGGTGTTAGGCTATGTGCCCAGTATTTATCATTCTATTATTGATTTGATGAATTGATCCATATATATATATGCTTGTGTGTTGAATAACTTTTATGTGTACAGTTTTATGGGTCATTGCCATTTAAGTGAAGTACGGTGTTGAAGGACTGTGCAGTGTCTTATTACATTTATTATCAATACCATGATATTACGGTGTTTAATGCCTTACTGTGAGCTACTGTGTTTATTGATATAGAAATATTTGTTTGAGCTCAAGATCATTGCAGTGATTCATTTTCGTTCTAGTGCTATTATCGCAAATATTGTGTTGTTCGTCAATATAGTGATTCTTGAGAATTTAAAGAAACAGGTGCCTCATGCCAGACAAACAAGTAAACGAAAATTCGCTCAGTGAGAGAGTCGCCCAGCTGATTATGACATTGACATGAGGGGGGAGAGTGTTGCCCATTTGGTGAGTCCCCTGTCTCTTTGTCCTCCCCACCAGGGATGCCAGATTGGGCTTCTTGTAGCCCAGTTGTGTTACCAATTAGGATAATTGTACTCAGTTAAAAAGCCAGCTATGTATGTCGCTACTTACTACTTTTTCGGCGACTTTTGGCAACTCAAATCTGCCACCCCTGCTCCCCACCATTTTCCTTTCTGCCATCCCCTCGTCCATCCCCACCATTACCCCCTCCCTTGTCCCCTCATCCTCCTCCACCATCTCTCACTTCCATCCCCTCGTCCTCCCCACCATTCCCCACTCCCTCGTCTAAATCCTCCCCAAATGGTCTAATGTTCCCATCAGAAAATTGGGAACATCAAGTGATCTGATGTTCCCATCACTGAAATATGAGAAAAACAGTTAAAAAATGAAATTAAAAATTAAAAAATATAAAAATAAAGTATAATTTCAAAATGAACGGTATGGTAAACAACACAGCTCAATTCCAACTCAATTCACACAAAATAATTAAATCAAAATGAAAATAAATCAAAATTAATGAAAATTAAATTTATCAATGCAATCAGAAATATTGAAATGGAATTGTAACATATTTAGTATAGCATGTGTGTTGCTCTTTCATGCAACAGATGGCGCTGTTTTAAAAAAAAAAACATGTTTTTTTCCTGTCACAGGTGAGGCATGTATATAATATAGATATATAAAAAGACGTGCCTATTCGACGGCAACGTTGTGTCAAAATTTCAAAACAATCGGTAAAGAGGTTTCGAATACATTCCTCACGAGAAAAACACATGAAAACACAGTTTTTCAGAAAAGCATGTTTTTGTTTTACCGTCACAGACGTGACATCTATATAGTATGTATATAAAAACCTGGCCAGATGCGAATGGAACGTTGAGTGAAAATTTCAAAGCAATCGGTGAAGAACTTTCGGAGATTAGTGATTTTGAACCAACGAACATTTTATGTGCATTGATTGTACTACCATAATATAATCACATTCACTGTCATCTGAGACTGGTTGTAAGAAATGTTGTCTTGTACTATTATTAACATTCGGATTGGAGGTGCAATATTGTGTTTGCCAACTCGACTCCTCTGACTTGATCCTCGTGTATTGCTTTTATTTATTGATTGTGGTTTCTTTATGCAGGAACGACACATAGCACCAAAATGACCTTTAGTTTCTACACTACATAGCACTTCTTACCTTGTGCAGGACAACATTATCCTTGGTGTGGGTAGATCTCCTCACAATTGTAACATTTATTTTGTGACAACCTTTTGATCGGTCGTTGTGACAGCTTGATCTTGTTCCATGACTCCAGTTTGTATGTGGGTTCTCGGCTCAATTTAATGTAGGTTTGGCAAGATATCTTCTATGATCATGGTGGTCCTACCCTGACCCTTACACACTTCATGGCTGTTAGTAAACAGTGCATGAACCTTTGTTGGCACTGCCGCTCCATGACACAGCATCACGTGCAGCATCCTTCCATTCGAGAGCCATATACAGTATCTTGTTAAGAGAACTTTCATCAGCAACAGTTCTAGAGCTCTTCGACGAAGACGTGTAGATGTGCATGTTTCAAATTTCCTGTTTGAATTTCTTTGTCAACAACAGAAAGCTCACAATGGGCTGCTAAACCCTAGCAGACGTGTATGGGTATTGATCAACAGTTTCATTAGAGAGGTGTGTTTGCCTTCCTGAAATGCATAACTCCATAGCAGTAATTGTGCCTTGGTTTGAAATGCTCAGGCTAATTTTGGCCTTGGCAGTGTCATAATTCTTAGGCACCACCAGTATCTTTCAGTGTCTCAAAGATATCACAAACTCTATCACCTGCATATGAAGTAGAAACACACGCTTTATTCAGCACTTTTATGTCTAGACCTATCAACAAATTTCAAACCTTTAAGCCATTTGGTCCACCTCTGTGACAGGGTTTGTCTGGTCACATTCAGGATCAAATGCAGGAAACTGAGATATATTGCATTTTTTACTGCAATAAATGTTAAACTTATCACTTAAAATGTTTCCTCAGGGACATATAACACACTTATGCACTGTATATTTTATTAAGTAATTCACTGTAATTACTTTAATTTTGCATAGCACACAAGCATTTAATGCAAAAGTTCACAAAGTGCACAACACAGCAGCAACTGACTTCTTACCTAGCCCTTGTGTACCTGTGTTGTTCCTACTCACAGCAACACAGCAGTTGTTAGAGGTTGGTACAAGCAATTGGCAGCAGTTGGCAGCAGTAGGCAGCAGCAGTTGGAGCAGTAGGCGCGTTGGCCAGCAGTAGGCAGCAGTTGGCAGCAGTTGGCAGAGTGGCAGCAGTGGCAGAAGTTGGTTAACAGCGTGAAGAATTTTGTAGCAGGAGCTCGTTTCGTAACCAAAACATCGGGTTTTGTACACTGCACCAAAGCTTCGTTTCGTACACAGCTCGGCAGATTCCTCTCTCACAGCAACACTCAGCACAGCTGTGGGTAGCACACAGCATTGGCCAGCAGCACACGCAACGCACACACAGCAACGATCAGCACACAGCAACAGTCAGCCACAGCATGGGGTTGCATACAGCATCGGGTATGCTGCTCACAGACAGCTTCTCCTTCCTTCTCGGTGCGAGACAGCATGCTCCTTCCTTTGTGTTTTGTTGAACAAAATACCTGCGTTCCAGTTCATCCTCGTCGCCAAATGTGGTGTCTGGTGTATACTGAGATAGTCTTGGTAGTAAGTTTGATGTAAGTACATTCCTGGTTACTGACTTTAATTATAATAAACGATTACATGACTAGAGTTCCCAAGCTTGGCAGGCGTCCTGTGTGCTCTTGTTTTCCTTTTCTCTCTAGTCTAGTGGCGTCAGCCGCCGCACACAGGTCAATTCTGACGTTGGCTACGCCCGGGGCACTCGGTGACGATACGGCGGGCTCTGATTGGTCGCCTTGCCCGAGCACCCAATCCGAACACGGCTGCGTCATTCCAAAACGTCATATCTGCAGTAGGGGATACTCTTTCATTTATACTCGGGCGCCTCTTACCCCTTACCTACAGACTTATAATGTAATTTCTTCCTGTAGGGAGAGTGATATGACCCTTACAGCAGGCAACTAAAGAGATAGGAGAGGCACCGTAGACTAATATATAATAGATATATATATATATATAGAATATTATATCTTTAGACACACCCACCAGTGGGACTCGAACCCAGAAAGAACAGCACAACTATCTTCCAATAGCTGCCATAACTAGTATGCCTTAACCCACTACACCAAGTCAGACCCTTAAAAGAGATAGAGACTTCGAAGCATTTACCTCAAATATCTCCACCCTCCCAAGGGGGCCAGATTAGTGAGGGGTCACTCAAGCATTTTTCAATCAAGCCACTGTCAATGTGGGAGAACTCGTGTCTTGCTATAAGACCATACTTGCATGAACCACAAGAGAAGATTAACAATCTTTAGACAACACCCACCAGAAAAAAAAAAGCACAACTATCTTCCAATAGCTGCCATAACTAGTATGCCTAACCCACTACACCAAGTCAGACCCTTAAAAGAGAGAGAGACTTCGAAGCTTTACCTCAAATATCTCCACCTCCCAAGGGCGCCAGATTAGTGAGGGGTCACTCAAGCATTTTTCATCAAGCCACTCTATGTGGGAGAACTCGTGTATGCTATAAGCACATACTTGCATGAACACAAGAGAAGATTAACAATCTTCAGACATCACCCACCAGTGGACTCGAACCCAGAAAGCACAACTCTTCCAATAGCTGCCATAACTAGTATGCCTTAAACCCACTACACCAAGTCAGACCCTTAAAGAGATAGAGACTTCGAAGCATTTACCTCAAAATCTCCACCTCCCAAGGGCGCCAGATTAGTGAGGGGTCACTCAAGCATTTTCATCAAGCCACTGTCAATGTGGGAGAACTCGTGTCTATGCTATAAGCACATACTGCATGAACCACAAGAGAAGATTAACAACTTTAGACAACACCCACAGTGAGGGCATAACAGGCCCCACAGCCTGGGGAGATTGGTAATGCTTCGAAGCTCTCTAAGGGTCTGACTTTGTAGTGGGTTGGCATACTAGTTATGGCAGCAGTAGATAGTGTGCTGGTCGAGTCCACTGGGGGTGTGTCAAAGATTTAATATCTCTTGTGGTTCATGAAGTTTGCTTTAGCATAGACACGAGTTCTCCCACATGAAGTGGCTTGATGAAAAATGCTTGAGTGACCCCTCACTATTCTGGCGCCCTTGGGAGGTGGAGATATTTGAGGTAAATGCTTCGAAGTCTCTATCTCTTTTAAGGTCTGACTTGGTGTAGTGGGTTAAGGCATACTAGTTATGCGCTATTGGAAGATAGTGTGCTTTCTGGGTTCGAGTCCCACTGGTGGGTGTTGTCTAAAGATTGTTAATCTTCTCTTGTGGTTCATGCAAGTATGTGCTTATAGCATAGACACAGATTCTCCCACACATTGACAGTGGCTTGATGAAAAATGCTTGAGTGACCCCTCACTAATCTGGCGCCCTTGGGAGGTGGAGATATTTGAGGTAAATGCTTCGAAGTCTCTATCTCTTTTAAGGGTCTGACTTGGTGTAGTGGGTTAAGGCATACTAGTTATGGCAGCTATTGGAAGATAGTTGTGCTTTCTGGGTTCGAGTCCCACTGGTGGGTGATGTTCTAAAGATTGTTAATCTTCTCTTGTGGTTCATGCAAGTATGTGCTATAGCATAGACACGAGTTCTACCACATTGACAGTGGCTTGATGAAAAATGCTTGAGGTGCCCCTCACTAATCTGGCGCCCTTGGGAGGTGGAGATATTTGAGGTAAATGCTTCGAAGTCTCTATCTCTTTTAAGGGTCTGACTTGGTGTAAGTGGGTTAAGGCATACTAGTTTGGCAGCTATTGGAAGATAGTTGTGCTTTCTGGGTTCGAGTCCACTGGTGGGTGTTGTCTAAAGATTGTAATCTTCTCTTGTGGTTCATGCAGTATGTGCTTATAGCATAGACACGAGTTCTCCCACATTGACAGTGGCTTGATGAAAAATGCTTGAGTGACCCCCACTAATCGGGCGCCCTTGGGAGGTGAATATTTGAGGTAAATGCTTCGAAGTCTCTATCTCTTTTAAGGGTCTGACTTGGTGTAGTGGGTTAAGGCATACAGTTATGGCAGCTATTGGAAGATAGTTGTGCTTTCTGGGTTCGAGTCCACTGGTGGGTGTTGTCTAAAGATTGTTAATCTTCTCTTGTGGTTCATGCAAGTATTGCTTATAGCATAGACACGAGTTCTCCCACATTGACAGTGGCTTGATGAAAAATGCTTGAGTGACCCCTCACTAATCTGGCCCTTGGGAGTGAGTATATTTGGGGTAAATGCTTCGAAGTCCTATCTCTTTAAGGGTCTGACTTGGTGTAGTGGGTATAGGCATACTAGTTATGGCAGCTATTGGAAGATAGTTGTGCTTTCTGGGTCGAGTCCCACTGGTGGGTGATGTCTAAAGATTGTTAATCTTCTCTTGTGGTTCATGCAAGTATGTGCTTATATATAATATATGTAATATATATATATATACATATATATATAATATATATATATATATAAAATTATATATATGTATATATATATATATATATATATATATATATATATATATATATATATATATAGA
>WNGS01005485.1:0-13055 GCA_020271785.1 Procambarus virginalis
CTTACGGCAGTTTTCGTGCAACAGTTGTCATTTAGGTATCAAAATATTCCTAAGAAAATAGACTACAATACTACAACAACCTAGGCCAATAATGTGTACTTACCAAGGGAAAGACGATTGTAGAAAAATAAGTTGAGGATTTTCTCTCCACTCCACCGCCTTCAGGTACCGATTCCTGAAGTTGCTCAACAGATGTTCGTAGGTGGAGTGAAGCTGGTGCGGGTGGTTACTTCTTCACCACCCAATACACCCTTTTCCTGTGATAACTGGTGTAACACGGAATGACACACAGTCCAACATCGCAGGTCTTGCATCCTATTCCAGTCTCCTTCCTTATACCCGACCTTGCACACGCGTGACACCTGCCACGTTTGGGGAGTTTCACAAGTTCATGCTTCAACTTGTAGTTCAGACGATGCTCTAACTCAGCAATACGTCCCTGTGGTCTCTGTGTAGGTTGGATACTTGAGTCTGATTCCTCGCTCTCAACAGTGTCTTCAAATGTTAGTGTAGCAGAAATATCGTCTTCAGATTCAGGTGAGGCTTCAGCACGAGGTGTCGACGTGAACAGAGGGCGCCTCACACCCGATGGGCCAGGTGTTGACGGGGCGGCAGCATGGACAGGATCAATGTCATCATTGAGGTCTTGAGCATGAACCAAATGTGGAGATGATGATGTTGCAGGCCACTCTTCCTTGTCCCACCTCAATAAGGACCAAATAGCCACCTCGTGAAACTGGAGCAGTGTTAGTTTCTTGCGGTCATCGGTGTTGGCCTTGTACAATGCAAATGCATTCTGCAAAGCCATTTGCAGGAAATAAAAAGTTATTTTCTTAGTCCACTTGTGACTTTTTCTGGCGAAATGGTAATACTTTACCATTTGATCAAAGTGGTCAACACCTTTCATGAATTAATTGTAGTCACAAATTGCTTTGGGTTTGTCCACCAAAACCAGGTTTACTCCGGTTGTTCCATCTTGCCTACGAACTCGTTTCCGTCGTTGAACTCGCTGTGTGTCTGCATTGTGGAGGTTGGTAATCATAGAGACAACTTGCTTGTCTTTCCACAGTAGAAGGAAGGTGTTATCCTTGCAGCGGTAGACTGTGGTATCCACACCAAGCTTACTCTTGGCCATAAGTTGTAGGTCCTTTGGGGCGCCAAGTAATAGTCTAATTGTTCCACATGTGTAGACCCCAAGTTCTCGCAACTTCTCTGTAAGGGTAACTGAGTTGTAATAGTTATCCATATAGAGGTGGTGACCTCTGTTCACTAATGGCCGCATCAACCCAGTAACTGTTTCCATTATCGTTTTACCAATGCCAGCATACACGTCAAAACCATAAATGTAACCAGTTTTTGATTCAGCCAGCATATATAGTTTCACGCCATATTTGTCCGGTTTGGATTGAACACCTTGAACGACAGCCGGCCACGCCATGCCATTGTACCTTCATCCAAACACAACTCTTTCATTGGGTTATACACTTCTTGAAACCGGTGATTCAGGTAATCCATCACTGGTCTCACTTTGATCAATTTGTCGTTATTGTTCACGGGCACCGCATTGTTATTGAACGTATGGAAAAACTGGGCTATGTGCTGAAAGCGTTTGCTCGACGTAAACATGTTGAAGAACCTAGCATGCCATAGTTTACTTGTTTGCCAGTACATCCTCATAGTTGGGAGCCTGTTTATTCCCATCAATATAGACAGTCCTAAATATCTGGCCATTTCTTTCACCTTCACTGGTTTCCAAATATCATCGACGTTTTCATTCGCCAGCCGGAATATCTGTAAGGCGTACAGATTTGTTTCATGGGTCAAGAACTCAATCAATGCATGTGTAAAAAACAGCTGAATATATGCTAGTGCAATCGTTGGTTTGGTAATCCTTAGCCCCGGGGTTCCAGTAAAATCATCAAACACTGGGGGAATGTTGTCCTCAAGCCACCCAACACTAGCCCCAGGCTGGCGAGTACGTACTGGACGTGTACGCTTTGTTGGAGGCTGGGCTGCCTCATCTTCCTCACTCTCATCCTCACTTGAGAAATCAAAGCTCGAATCACTGCCACTTTCAACAATGGGTGTTATTTTCATACGACGAGTAACAGGTCGTTTCCATAGCTGTGGTTTGGGCCTACAAACACCACGTGAGCGCCTTGTGGTGAGAGGCGGCGGTGCTGGTGCCCCCCCCTCCCCCCCCCTCTGTTAGGCCCTCTGTATCCTTCTCGGTCGTTGCTGCCCCATGGGCTCCAGGTCCCCGCATGTCACAATCTTCGTCCAAATCTTCAGCTTCAGGCTCAATACCCTCAAAATAATCTTCACACTCAACTTCAGAAAAGGCATCCAAGAGGCGAGGAATCTTGGTGGTAGTTAGCTTGACTCCAGTGTACCTTCTGTAGATATCAGTTATTTTGTCTTTGCCAGATGACCTAGATGCTCCTTTTGGCGTAACACCGCTTGGGCCTGGTGCAGGATCCATTGTAGATAAATGTATTTGGTCAAATACACACACAAACGGGTAAAACTGCTTGAAACCGAGCGAGTTTTGTGCGCGAGGGAAGAGCGATGCGGCCAGTCCACGTGACTACAAAACAATGGGCTGGTCACGTGACCCGGTAGGCCGATGTGCCAAGCGGCCTACCCGAGAGAACGGGAATTACATGGCGTGCAGTTTGAAACAAACCTCAAGTAAATCGGATTTAGGGTGGAATTTATACAATTATTTTTAAATGGAGCGTAAATTTACGACTCGGGTGCGGAACCGATAGAAAAAAACACGTCGTATATTTACGACCCGGCTGCGCGAAAGTACTAACTTAGCTAATATGTTCACCTCATGTGATAAAGGCCACCTAGCCTACTGACATATGTTAGAACCCTTGAAGTCTGGGTAAGGTTCTTTTGCTTGCAGTGAACAAGATATAAGAAATTTGGCCTTGGCGCAAAAGTGTCTAGGGAATGATACAGGAAAAACACTGCTTTAAAAAGGGCAAAACAATTTACTGTACTTAAGGGTAACAAAACATATCAACATATACATGGTAAAAATATAAAAAAAACAGAAATGTCCTTCAGCATGCAATATCATAAAATCACTTAATGAACAGAGACAATCTCTTAAACACATGAATGAATAAATGTGTAGCACAAAATAGTCTTACCAAGAGAATTAACTAAGTATTAAGCAAAATAAAAACTATCTACCGATGTATCTCCATTACATGTCTCCTCCCATACAGCTCACCCACGCGACTGCCGAGCATCCCGCCAGCAAGGCAGGCGTCCTACCAAACATCAACTTAGCATCCACATGAACTCTTGTGAAAACTCTACTAACAAAGTGTAGTACAAAGAACAATATAATCAGTAATCTTACGTGTAATAATACTGTTACAGTAATCACAAGAATTTAATTACAAACAATAACAGGAATTAATCAAGATTGAATTATTGACGCTAGCTTGACAACAGGTCGCACACTGGACACATCCATATATGGTCATCCCCCCCACGGAGAAGCCACACTCCCTCCAACAAGAAATAACTTGCACAAGCCTATCAAAAATAATGCAACTCGGCACACTACAGCATGATACAATATACATCATATCAATATTAATTGGAACACAACTGGATACCATACTAATAATAGAACTGAACAGGGAAAATATTAAATGCTATGGATAGTTATCATGAATAATGGTAGAATCAATACTAGATTCATAACATCCCTCTCGGTCCTTAACAAAAAATGAAATTAACTGAAGGTTGATTTAATTTTTGACTGCATGACATATAACATGAAAATATAACATGAAGATACTTCAACAAAGATCAAAGTATAAAACAAAAATTTCACAGTAAAAAATAAAGAAAATACATGCATCTTATGGGTATAGAACACTTCATATTATGGCACTGCAATAGGAAATCCTCTGGATAAGGCATCAGCAGTAACATTTTGCCTCCCAGGAAAATGACGAATTACAATATTGAATTCTTGCAGAATCAATGACCATCTAAGTATTCTCTGGTTTTTACATTTCATGAAGTTAATGAATGTCAGGGGATTATGATCTGTATATACTACAACTAGATTCCCTGACAAGTATGTCTCAAGCTTCTTTACGGCCAAGATCAAACAAAGTGCTTCTTTCTCAGCCACAGAATAATTAATTTGTACCCTGTCAAATTTACGAGAGAATAACATGCAGGATGTTCTATATCATCTGGTCCTACTAGGAACAAAACAGCACCTGCTCCTAAATCCGAAGCGTCTATGTGCAGAATAAAAAGTTTATCATACTTTGGACTGGCTAGCACAGGTGACGTTGAGAGAATTCCTTTCAACTTCTGAAAGGAATTCTGACACTCCTGCATCCACTTGAATTTTACCTGTTTCCTTAGAATATAGGTTATAAGTGCAGCAACAATGGAAAAGTTTTTACAATATCTCCTGTAATACGCACACGTTTCAATAAATCTCTGCACAGCCTTCTTACTGGTTAGTACTGGGTAATCCACAATTGCCTGGATCTTGTCTTGCAACAGGACTATCCTACCTTGTCCGACCTCATGTCCTAAGTACAATATTGTTCCTTTAGCCCAACTACATTTCTTCATATTCACAGTCAAATTAGCATGTTGTAACACAGTAAACTATTTCTTTAAACTGGACATATGGTCTACCCAACACTTACTGTAAATACAATGTCATCCAAATATGCCCTACAATCTGGTACATCCTTCAACAAAGAATTCATTAACTTTTGAAAAGTTGCTGGTGCATTCCTTAATCCAAACGGCATCACATTAAACACTAATGCTCCATCAGGAGTGATAAAAGCTGTTACTTCCCTTGCAAAATCTGTAAGTGGTATCTGGTGATACCCCTTAGATAAGTCCAATTTAGATACAAAATTAGCATGACCAATGGTGTCAATGCAGTCCTCAAATAAAGGTAATGGATATACATCAACTACAGTTACCTGGTTGAGCTTTCTATAATCCACTACTAATCTCCATTTACCCTCTGGTTTTGGTACCATTAAACACGGTGAACTCCAGGAGCTCTGACTGGGTCTAATGAACCTATGTCGAAGAAGATAATCAACCTCCTCCTGGATGATACGTCGTTTCTCGGGTGCCACTCGATAAGGGTGTAGCCGAATTGGAGTTATATTTGTCAGTTTATGGTCATGGGTAATTAGAGACGTCTGAGTGGGGACCTACCCAAACAAGTTGGAGAACATCTTCAAAAGGTCCTGGAACTCTGCTCTCTCCTCATCCTGCAAATGACAACAATTCTTCCCCGGAACTGGAATTAGATAAAAGAGGATTACCATCTTCCCCTACAACACTTGACTCCTCAGGATTTACCTCCTCAGTAACACAACAAGCCACACTACTGGGCCCACAATAAGCCTTCAACCGGTTCACATGTACACTCATGGTTTGACGATTCTGTTGGAGATTGCAAAATTTGTAAGTAACTTCAAGACGTTTTACTACTTGATAAGGTCCTACAAATTTATGTGGCATGGAAGTACCCATACGAGGCTTCAAGACCATTACCAAATCTCCTGGTTCAAAAACTCTGAGTTTGGCCTTGAACTTCTTGTCATGTTTCTCCTTCATTACCTGTTGTTGTTCACTTAGATGTGGTAAGGCCAACTCCCTCATTCTAGACAGCTTGCTCTTTACATCCTTCAGGTAACGCTCACTCTGCCTAGCTGTAATATCTGCCAACATCTTCTCCTGCAACATTTTTAAGGGTCCTCTCACCTGATGTCCAAACACAAGATCAAATGGAGAGCAGGCTAGGGCACTGTACAATCCATCCCTGGCAGCAAATAGAACAAATGGTAAATTGTCATCCCAATGTCTGGGTGAATCTTCCCCAGTTGCTTTCAACATCTTTTGAGGGTTTGGCGGAACCGCTCGATTCCCCCTTGACTCTGAGGATGGTAAGAACTGGAAAAATTATGCTGTATATCAAATGAATTACAAAAGGTTTTAAATGTTGTTGAACAGAAATTACTCCCATTATCAGTTTGAATTATACAGGGCATACCAAATAGTGAAAAAAATCGTTCCAACTGCTTTAAATTGTAGCAGCCCTAATATTACGTAAGCATATGCTTCAGGGAACCTGGTGGTCATACATAAAATTGTAAACATATACATATTTCCGGATTTGTTACGGGGTAAAGGCCCGACACAATCCAGCACCACATGTGTAAAAGGCTCCTCTGGCACTACAATAGGGTATAATGGTGCTCGTGGCACAGTCTGATTAGGCTTACCAACAGTTTGACACACAACACAATTGTGACAATATCTGACCACATCCTTTTTGAGTTTTGGCCAATAGAATTTACATATCTTATGATACATATTGGTAATCCCTTGGTGACCTCCCATCAGGTTATCATGGGCAGCTTGCAATACCTGCTCCCTATACTCCTTTGGTACAACGAGCTGGGTCCTAGACTTACAATCATCTGCTGAAGGAGTTCCTGATGGTCTCCAGCTTCTCATCAGACATCGATAACAACCCGTGTTCTCATCCAAAGTATCAGTGGAGTCGGCTGCTTCTGTATAACATTCAGCTAGACTGGGATCAGTACTCTGTAACTCACTCAAGGTCTGGAACTCTACACCTGGAGCGAGCGGGCGAGGAAGTGGTACCTGGGCCACCTCTTCCAGACCATCTGGGTCAGAATAAATTAGAGCTTTGGCACCGGCCTCATTCTCGACATCCACGTGAGCTAAGACTGTATCCTCAAGGTCCACCTCCACCTCCCTGTCTGAAGGGGTCCTGGCCTCGAGAACATCCACCTTGGTAGTAACAGGACTTACCACACTCTGCTTACCCATGGATCTGGTCACAACACAGGCTGGATACATGACACAATCATCCGCATCTGGTTGAGCCAGTACTGCACTAGGGTTAGTAAACATGACAATCTGTCCCACTAACTTGATATTTGTCAAAATCATTACCTACAATAATATCAATCCCAGGGATGGGCAACTGCTCACTAACTGCTACAGTGCACCAACCCGGCGTAATAGATGATATCAGGTTAACTTTAACTAATGGTACACGCTGAACATGACCTTCAAGTCCTTGTAATAACACTACCTCTCCAGTGTCTTCTGTGCTAACATCAGTAAGAACACGGCGAGAAACTAAAGACTAGTCAGCACCAGTGTCCCTTAACAACTGCACTGGCTTCCAGGTACCACTAGTACATAATAAGGTACCCGAATGTAGGTATGGATCAAAATTAGTCATCCACTTGGGCATGACTGGAGCAACATTGGCATTAAAGGCATGCAAACCCCTACTCATAATCAGACCAGTTGGTCTCAACTCAGGGTGCAAGGCATAACAGTAATTTACCACATGACCTCTTCTCCTGCAATGCGTGCAATATCCGTCAGTGGTCGAAACAGCCGAACCAACTGCAGGTTTAATCACTACATTACTCGAGGATGACAACCCTGTCTGTTGTTTCTCAGTTTTAGGCTTTACAGGAGAAGGTGAGGTAGCTCGTCGGGACTGGAAAACATGATTTTTAGGAGCATAATAATTAGCCTTAGCATTATAATGATTAACTGATACTCGAAAAGGCACCTTAGTAATTCATGCTCATCAGCTAGCTTGGCTGGTTTCATAAGATCAGCGGTTTGTTTATTTTCTGCCATAAACAAAGCTAATTTCTCTGGTAGACATTCCAAAACTTCCTCAGTTACTATGAGGTTTCTCAAAGTCTCAAACTCTGTAATGTTAAGTGCTTTAACCCATCTGTCAAAATGATTGAGTTTAACCTGTACAAAGTCAGAAATAGTCTGGTCATGTGCTTTTTTTAAACATCTGAATTTTTGTCTATGTGCCTCTGGGATCTGCTGGTATGCATTTAAGATGCTCTGTTGAACAAATTTAAAATCGAAAGAATTCTCAGCAGGAATAGATGCAAAAACTTCCTGAGCTTTCCCCTTAAATTGTCCCTGCATAATGGCAACCCATTGATCCACAGGCCAATTCATGCTGACTGCTAACTTCTTAAAATGTAAAAAGAATATTTCTGGATCTTCCTCATTGAATTTAGGTAAATCTATATGTTAACTGTACTTGGAAGAACTATTTGTACTCTCCGGATTATTTCTAGTGATACATTGCCCTGCTGCAATTCTCTGTTATTCCAACTTGTTACTATTTTCAGCCATACTCCGCTGAATTTCTAATTGTTTAGTTTGCTCTTCGGCTTGTTGTTTCTTTGTTACCTCTAATTGCAACTGTGCTACTAATCTGTTATTTTGAGCCTAAATTTCTAACTGGTACTGCCTAACCTTAGCCTCAATTTCTAACCGTCGAGCTTCAAGCTCTCTCTGTTGAGCTTGCCTGCCCTGCTTGCCGTGCCTCTAATATTTTCTGTTGCCTTTCAAATTCACATTCCTTCTCTCGAGCATCAAGCTTAGCATATGCTACTTGCGTTTCCAATTCAAGACGCCTTAAAGCAATCTGTTCACTTGTCTCCTCTCGTACCTCATCCAGAAACTCTTCTCCTAACTCACCATTTTCTACTAAATGGGTCACTATCACTTTCAATATTTGTGCCTTATTCATTTCATTGTTGGCTGTTAATTCTAACTTATTTGCCATAGTTATTAAGGCAGACTATTTTAGGCTTTTAATTCCCTCAAAGTCTGGATTAGCCAACTACGACTCAAACTTGATCCTCCATGGTTGGCTCAACTATCACAACTTAGCACTTAAAACAACACTGAAAATCATGCTTGGCCCCTGGCACAAGCTGAACACTTACCTCAATCGTGAAGTGTTGAGAAGTTTTCACAGCAGCTCAGACTGAACAGAGAATATGTACATAGGCTTGATTAGGTGTCACTAGATAAACACAGAATACCAAGGAAGGCAATTGCTAATAATACTCTGCACTGTCAATTAGTTCATTACATTACATTACAGGGAGTTAAAAATTAAACATCCGGGACAGTGGCCCATATTTGTTACAACCCTTGAAGTCTGGGTAAGGTTCTTTTGCTTGCAGTGATCAAGATATAAGAAATTTGACCTTGCCACAAAAGTGTCTAGGGAATGATACAGGAAAAACACTGCTTTAAAAATGGCAAAACAATTTACTGTACTTAAGGGTAACAAAACATATCAACATATATATGGTAAAAATATAAAAAACCAGAAATATCCTTCAGCATGCAATAATATCATAAAATCGCTTAATGAACAGACACGATCTCTTAAACACATGAATGAATAAATGGGGTAACACAAAATAGTCTTACCAAGAGAATTAACTAAGTATTAAGCAAAATAAAAACTACCAACTTATCTCCACTACATGTCTCCTCCCATACAGCTCACCCACGCGACTGCCGAGCATCCCGCCAGCAAGGCAGGCGTCCTACCGAAACATCAACTTAGCATTCACATGAACTCTTGTGAAAACTCTACTAACAAAGTGTAGTACAAAGAACAATATAATCAGTAATCATACGTGTATATAATACTGTTACAGTAATCACAAGAATTTAATTACAAACAATAACAGGAATTAATCAAGATTGAACTATTGACGCTAGCTTGACAACAGGCCGCACACTGGACACATCCATATATGGTCATCCCCCCCACGGAGAAGCCACACTCCCTCCAACAAGAATTAACTTGCACAAGCCTATCAAAAATAATGCAACTCGGCACACTACAGCATGCTACAATATACATCATACATTGTTATATAAATCATACAATATTATTTGGAACACAACTGGATACCATACTAATAGTATAACTAACTGGGAAAATATTAAATGCTACGCATAGTTATCATGAATCATGGAAGAACCATTACTAGATTCGTAAACACCATACACAATGGGCAATATGGAGCTCTAATATAATGCTTTAGATAATTATTTCATGCACAAGTTACTGACAGTAAATATATTCGGAAGTCCCACACTTGATTTTGCTGCACCATATCTTAAACGGCAAGCACCACCTCACCTTCACCTTAACGCTACATAAATGCGAGTTACAAGATACAAACAATTACAGTGTACTTAAGAGCCAGCTCACACACCTACACATTCATACATGCGCTTCATTCATCTGCATGATGAATGAAGATCACACTCTCTCTCTCGCAGCCTCTCCACCAACAAGGGAGTTACAACAGCTCACGGGAGTTACTCTCGAGTTAGTACTTGTAGTTCCAAGAGTGACGTTATTCAAGGGTTAGAGAGCACACGTCTTGGCGTTGTGAAGCTTCACTCACAATGAAGTGACTTGCACAGAGTGAGAGAGAGATGCTCCCACACCTCATTCATGTTGGAAACCTCCATATAGTGCACCAATCAGATGCAGATTCAGCCATTCATACGCACATCTGATTGGGTAAGCTGTATGGGCTTCTCTGATATCACTGGAAGGAGTGGAGGAAGGGTGGGGGTGGGGGGGGGGATCAGTAGCGTTGGCAACAGTCAGGTCAGCCGTGACCCCTCCCCTCCACCAGTCAGAGCAGCCGCGACCCCTCCCCTCCACCAGTCAGAGCAGCCGTGACCCCTCCCCTCCACCAGTCAGGGCAGCCGTGACCCCTCCCCTCCACCAGTCAGAGCAGCCGTGACCCTCCCCTCCACCAGTCAGAGCAGCCGTGACCCCTCCCCTCCACCAGTCAGGCCAGCTGTGACCCCTCCCCTCCACCAGTCAGGCCAGCCGTGACCCCTCCCTCCACCAGTCAGGCCAGCCGTGACCCCTCCCCTCCCCAGTCAGGCCAGCCGTGACCCCTCCCCTCCACCAGTCAGGCCAGCCGTGACCCCTCCCCTCCACCAGTCAGTCGGCAGCCGTGACCCCTCCCCACTACCCCCCCTCCACCAGTCAGGCCACCTGACCCCTCCCCTCCACCAGTCAGGCCAGCCGTGACCCCTCCCCTCCCCCAGTCAGGCCAGCCGTGACCCCTCCCCTCCACCATTCAGGGCAGCCGTGACCCCTCCCCTCCACCAGTCAGGCCAGCCGTGACCCCTCCCTCCACCAGTCAGGCCAGCCGTGACCCCTCCCCTCCACCAGTCAGGGCAGCCGTGACCCCTCCCCTCCACCAGTCAGGCACGCGTGACCCCCTCCCTCCACCAGTCAGGCCAGCCGTGACCCCTCCCCTCCACCGTCAGGGCAGCCGTGACCCCTCCCCTCCACCAGTCAGGCCAGCCGTGACCCCTCCCCTCCACCAGTCAGGCCAGCCGTGACCCCCCCCTCCACCAGTCAGGCCAGCCGTGACCCCTCCCCTCCACCAGTCAGGCCAGCCGTGACCCCTCCCCTCCCACCAGTCAGCCAGCCGTGACCCCTCCCCTCCACCAGTCAGGCAGCCGTGACCCCTCCCCTCCACCAGTCAGGCCAGCCGTGACCCCTCCCCTCCACCAGTCAGGCCACCGTGACCCCTCCCCTCCACCAGTCAGGCCAGCCGTGACCCCTCCCCTCCACCAGTCAGGCCAGCCGTGACCCCTCCCCTCCACCAGTCAGGCCAGCCGTGACCCCTCCCCTCCCACCATTCAGGGCAGCCGTGACCCCTCCCCTCCCCAGTCAGGCAGCCGTGACCCCTCCCCTCACCAGTCAGGCCAGCCGTGACCCCCCTCCCCTCCCACCAGTCAGTCCAGCCGTGACCCCTCCCCTCCACCAGTCAGGGCAGCTCACTACCTCCATCCACAATTACACCAGATCGACCCATAATTATAGAGTGAGATGTATAACTCAACATCTGCCAGTATAACCAGATGTTATATATCATACAGAGTGGTGACATAACCCCTCTCTTATAAATGGAGGAGAGTGAGTAGTGGTTGTTAGTGGGGTAATTGGTAAAGAGTAGGGAGGAGGCTTGATTGTTGGGCTATGGTATGGGTATGCTGTAGAATAGTGGTTAATGGGTGGAGAGTTTAGAGTTATATATGAGTGAGGGAAAAGGGATGGATATTAGGTAGATGGATGATGGGAGGGTGATGGCTGGGGGAAGTATATATGTGTGTGTTGGAGGCTGGAGTTAACTTCTCATTGTGAACACTGGTTACTGGTTGTAACTGTCTGATGTCTGCCTCCTCCTCGTGACGTTACTGTGGACTCGCTGCTCCACAAGCTGCTGGAAGTGGTGTGGGTTCTTTGTGTCTGTTGCCCCCTTCTCTCTTCCTTTACAGCTCTAACTTTGATCCCTCTCTTCCTATTTTGGGTTCTTCCTTCTGTCTTCCTTTTTTTGTATCATCTTTATGCATGTAAAATTCGAGTTATACCTTCCTGAAGCCTAATCAATATCTCAGGTTACCACTTGCCTCTCATCAGGATTCTTGGCATAATCTTGTTTAATAAAATCCAACTTTAGTGGTCCTAGTCCTTTGGTGTTGCTGTTCTATATGAACCCAGTTTGTGAACTTCTAAGTCGCTCTCAGTCTCGTTAGTTATAGTAGTCCCAGGATGTGTCTGGCTCAGTACCTTTATCAGTGTTCTCACTTATCCAATTGTCTTCGACTCTCTTTGCAAATGACAACTTTCTAAAATGTTTTGGGCATCTTTGTTTCATTAGATTGAATCTGTGGCCGCTTGGTCTTTAGGTTACAGGTTTCAGAAGTTCCTGTTTGTCTATTTGTCTAGTCCTGTTACTATTTTTGTGTGTAGTGATCACGTCAATCTGCACTCATTCTATCAGCTACCTTTGGCATATCTTTAGCATCACTTTGCAGCTCTTGTTTTCCTTTCTGGAAGACATTTAATTGCAAGTCTTCAACCTATTCAGTTCATTGATGTACATCTTGAGATATTAGCACCAAGCAACTGCTGCATATTTTAATTTTCGTCTCACAAAAGTCGTGAACAATTTCTTTTGTATTCATTATCATCCATGTATTATAATGGGTTCATGGATAATGAGTCCATTATAATACCCAACGCTCTTTGTTGGGTATTATATGATCACTACGCTGCTCTGGATATGTTGAGGAAGTTGTTCTCCAACTTCAGAAACGAT
>WNGS01005489.1:0-11357 GCA_020271785.1 Procambarus virginalis
ACTAATACAGGTGCTCATAGACAAACTAATACAGGTGCTCATAGACAAACTAATACAGGTGCTCATAGACAAACTAATACAGGTGTCATAGACAAACAAATCGGTGCTCATAGACACACTAATACAGGTGCTCATAGACAAACTAATACAGGCGCTCATAGACAACTAATACAGGTGCTCATAGACAAACTAATACAGGTGCTCATAGACAAACTAATACAGGTGCTCATAGACCAAACTAATACAGGTGCTCATAGACAAACTATACAGGTGCTCATAGACAAACTAATACAAGTGCTCATAGACACACTAATACAGGCGCTCATAGACACACTAATACAGGCTCTCATAGACACACTAATACAGGTCTTCATAGACAAACTAATACAGGTGCTCATAGACAAACTAATACAGGTCTCATAGACAAACTAATACAGGCGTCATAGACAAACTAATACAGGTGCTCATAGACACACTAATACAGGCGCTCATAGACACTAATACAGGCGCTCATAGACAAACTAATACAGGTCCATCAGATAAACTAATACAGGTGCTCATAGACACACTATTACAGGCTCTCATAGAAAAACTAATACAGGTGCTCATAGACACACTAATACAAGTGCTCATAGACACACTAATACAGGTTCTCATAGACACACTAATACAGGCTCTCATAGACACACTAATACAGTGCTCATAGACACACTAATACAGGTGCTCATAGACACACTAATACAGGTGCTCATAGACCACTAATACAGGTGCTCATAGACACACTAATACAGGTGCTCATAGACACACTAATACAGTGCTCATAGACACACTAATACAGGTGCTCATAGACACACTAATACAGGTGCTCATAGACACACTAATACAGGTGCTCATAGACACACTAATACAGTGCTCATAGACAAACTAATACAAGTTCTCATAGACACACTAATACAGGTTCTCATAGACACAATAATACAGGTGCTCATAGACACACTAATATAGGTGCTTATAGACACACTAATACAGGTGCTCAAAAACAACTAATACAGGTGCTCATAGACACACTAATACAAGTTCTCATAGACAAACTAATACAGGCGCTCATAGACAAACTAATATAGGCGCTCATAGACAAACTAATATAGGCGCTCATAGACAAACTAATATAGGCGCTCATAGACAAACTAATATAGGCGCTCATAGACACACTAATACAGGTTCTCATAGACAAACTAATACAGGCGCTCATAGACAAACTAATACAGGCGCTCATAGACAAACTAATATAGGCGCTCATAGACAAACTAATATAGGCGCTCATAGACAAACTAATATAGGCGCTCATAGACAAACTAATATAGGCGCTCATAGACACACTAATACAGGTTCTCATAGACAAACTAATACAGGCGCTCATAGACAAACTAATACAGGCGCTCATAGACAAACTAATACAGGTGCTCAAAGACAAACTAATACAGGCGCTCATAGACAAACTAATATAGGCGCTCATAGACACACTAATACAGGTTCTCATAGACAAACTAATACAGGCGCTCATAGACAAACTAATACAGGCGCTCATAGACAAACTAATACAGGTGCTCAAAGACAAACTAATACAGGTGCTCATAGACAAACTAATACAGGTGCTCATAGACAAACTAATACAGGTGCTCATAGACAAACTAATACAGTCGCTCATAGACAAACTAATACAGGCGCTCATAGACAAACTAATACAGGTGCTCATAGACAAACTAATACAGGCGCTCATAGACAAACTAATACAGGTGCTCATAGACAAACTAATACAGGTGCTCGAAGACAAACTAATACAGGTGCTCATAGACACACTAATACAGGCGCTCATAGACAAACTAATACAGGCGCTCATAGACAAACTAATACAGGCGCTCATAGACACACTAATACAGGCGCTCATAGACACACTAATACAGGCGCTCATAGACAAACTAATACAGGCGCTCATAAAAGTAGTCAGACATAAACAGAAACGCTCACAGTGAAACTCACAAAGACACCCAAATAAGTAGTCACAGAGAGACTCACGCAGGTATTCTTAGAGGCATGCACAGAAAAACTCAGGAGACACTTTCAGAAATACTCACAAAGTTACTTTGGAAGACACTTACATAGGCATTCATAAAGATACAGATGTACTCAAAGATATACTCAGAGACGCACTCACATAGGGATTCACAGATAAATATACTGAGGTTCTCACAGATAAAATCACAGAAGCCCTGAAAGAAGTAATCTCTCAGAAACTTAGGTAGGCACTCAGACACTCACTCTCATAGGTACTCTCAGAGACACTCACACACTCACTCCCACAGGTACTCACAGAGCCACTCACACACTCACACTCCCACAGGTACTCGCAGAGACACTCACACACTCACTCCCACAGGTACTCTCAGAGACACTCACACACTCACTCCCACAGGTACTCACAGAGCCACTCACACACTCACACTCCCACAGGTACTCACAGAGACTCTCACACACTCACTCCCACAGGTACTCACAGAGCCACTCACACACTCCCACTACCACAGGTACTCACAGAGCCACTCAGACACTCACACTCACACATGTACTCTCAGAGACACTCACACACTCACTCCCACAGGTACTCACAGAGCCACTCACACACTCACTCCCACAGGTACTCACAGAGCCACTCACACACTCACACTCCCACAGGTACTCTCAGAGACAGTCACACACTCCCACAGGTACTCTTAGTGACACTCCCACACTCCCACAGGTACTCTCAGAGACACACACTCCCACACGTACTCTCAGAGACAGTCACACACTCCCACAGTTACTCTCAGAGACACTCATACACTCCCACAGGTACTCTCAGAGACACACACACTCCCCAGGAACTCTCAGAGACACACACACTCCCACAGGTACTCTCAGAGACACACACACTCCCACAGGTACTCTCAGAGACACACACACTCCCACAGGTACTCTCAGAGACACACACACACACACACACACACACACACACTCCCACAGGTACTCTCAGTGACACTCAAACACTCCCACAGGTACTCTCAGAGACACACACTCCCACAGGTACTCTCAGAGACACTCACACACACACACACTCCCACAGGTACTCTCAGTGACACTCACGCACTCCCACAGGTACTCTCAGTGACACTCACACACACCACACTCCAACAGGTACTCTCAGCGACACACCCTCCCACAGGTACTCTCAGAGACACACACTCCCATAGGTACTCTCAGAGACACACACTCCCACAGTACTCTCAGAGACACACACTTCCACAGGTAATCTCAGGACACTCACACACTCCCACAGGTACTCTCAGAGACACACACTCCCACAGGTACTCTCAGAGACACTCACACACTCCCACAGGTACTCTCAGTGACACTCAAACACTCCCACAGGTACTCTCAGAGACACACACTCCCACAGGTACTCTCAGAGACACACACACTCCCACAGGTACTCTCAGAGACACTCACACACACATACACACTCCCACAGGTACTCTCAGTGACACTCACAAACTCCCACAGGTACTCTCAGAGACACACACTCCCACAGGTACTTTCAGTGACACACACTCCCACAGGTACTCTCAGTGACACTCACACACACACACTCCCACAGGTACTCTCAGTGACACTCACACATTCCCACAGGTACTCTCAGAGACACACACACACTCCCACAGGTACTCTCAGAGACACTCACACACACACACACTCCTACAGGTACTCTCAGAGACACTCACACACTCCCACACTCCCACAGGTACTCTCAGAGACACACACTCCCACAGGTACTCTCAGTGACACACACTCCCACAGGTACTCTCAGTGACACTCACACACCACACACATGTGTGTGTGTTAGCCAGGTTGGCTAACATAAGAACGGCCTTAGAAACTTGTGTAAGGAATCTTTCAGAACATTATATACCACATATGTCAGACCAATCCTGGAGTATGCGGCTCCAGCATGGAGTCCCTATCTAGTCAAGCATAGACTAAACTGGAAAGGTTCAAAGGTTTGCCACCAGACTAGTACCCGAGCTGAGAGGTATGAGCTACGAGGAGCGACTGCAGGAATTAAACCTCACTTCGTTGGAAGACAGAAGAGTTAGGGGGGACATGATCACCACATTCAAGATTCTCAGGGGAATCGACAGGGTTGATAAAGACAGGCTGTTTAACACAAGGGGCACACGCACTAGGGGACACAGGTGGAAGCTGAGTGCCCAAATGAGCCACAGAGATATTAGAAAGAACTTTTTTAGTGTCAGAGTGGTTGACAAATGGAATGCATTAGGAAGCGATGTGGTGGAGGCTGACTCCATACACAGTTTCAAATGTAGATATGATAGAGCCCATTAGGCTCAGGAAACTGTACACCTGTTGATTGACGGTTGAGAGACGGGACCAAAGAGCCAGAGCTCAACCCCCGCAAGCACAACTAGGTGAGTACAACTAGGTGAGTACACACTCCCAAAGGTACTCTCAGTGACACACACACACACACTCCAACACGTACTCTCAGAGACACTCACACACTCCCACAGGTACTCTCAGAGACACTCCCACACGTACTCACAGAGACACTCACACACATACTCACAGAGACACACACTCCCACAGGTACTCTCAGAGACACTCCCACACGTACTCACAGAGACACACACACTCCCACAGGTACTCTCAGAGACAGTCATACACTCCCACAGGTACTCTCAGAGACAGTCACACACTCCCACAGGTACTCTCAGTGACACTCACACACTCCCACAGGTACTCTCAGAGACACACACACTCCCAAAGGAACTCTCAGAGACACACACACTCCCACAGGTACTCTCAGAGACACATACACTCCCACAGGTACTCTCAGAGACACACACACTCCCACAGGTACTCTCAGAGACACACACACACTCCCACAGGTACTCTCAGTGACACTCACACACTCCCACAGGTACTCTCAGTGACACTCACACTCCCACAGGTACTCTCAGAGACACTCACACACACACACACTCCCACAGGTACTTTCAGAGACACTCACACACACACACACTCCCACAGGTACTCTCCGAGACACTCACACACACACACACTCCCACAGGTACTCTCAGTGACACTCACACTCCCACAGGTACTCTCAGTGACACTCACACATACACACACTCCCACAGGTACTCTCAGCGACACACACTCCCACAGGTACCCTCAGAGACACACACTCCCACAGGTACTCTCAGCGACACACACTCCCACAGGTACCCTCAGAGACACACACTCCCACAGGTACTCTCATAGACACACACACTCCCACAAGTAATCTCAGTGACACTCACACACTCCCACAGGTACTCTCAGAGACACACACACTCCCACAGGTACTCTCAGAGACACTCACACACACACACACTCCCACAGGTACTCTCAGTGACACTCAAACACTCCCACAGGTACTCTCAGAGACACACACTCCCACAGGTACTCTCAGAGACACACACACTCCCACAGGTACTCTCAGAGACACTCACACACACACACTCCCACAGGTACTCTCAGTGACACTCACACACTCCCACAGGTACTCTCAGTGACACTCACAAACTCCCACAGGTACTCTCGGAGACACACACTCCCACAGGTACTCTCAGAGACACACACTCCCACAGGTACTCTCAGTGACACTCACACCCACACACACTCCCACAGGTACTCTCAGTGACACTCACACACTCACACAGGTACTCTCAGAGACACACACACTCCCACAGGTACTCTCAGAGACACACACACACACACACTCCCACAGGTACTCTCAGTGACACACACTCCCACTGGTACTCGCAGTGACACTCACACACACACACACTCCCACAGGTACTCTCAGTGACATACACACACTCCAACAGGTACTCTCAGAGACACTCACACACTCCCACAGGTACTCTCAGTGACACTCACACACTCCCACAGGTACTCTCAGAGACACTCCCACAGGTACTCTCAGTGACACACACACTCCCACAGGTACTCTCAGAGACACTCCCACAGGTACTCTCAGTGACACACACACTCCCACTGGTACTCTCAGAGACACTCCCACAGGTACTCTCAGTGACACACACACTCCCACAGGTACTCTCAGAGACACTCACACACTCCCACAGGTACTCTCAGTGATACTCACACACTCCCAGAGGTACTCTCAGTGACACACACACTAACACAGGTACTCTCAGAGACACCCACACTCCCACAGGTACTGTCAGAGACACTCACTCCCACAGGTACTCTCAGAGACACTCACACACACACACACTCCCACAGGTACTCTTAGAGCCACTCACACACACACACACTCCAACAGGTACTCTCAGAGACACTCCCACAGGTACTCTCAGTGACACAGACATTCCCACAGATACTCTCAGAGACACTCACACTCCCACAGGTACTCTCAGTGACACACAAACTCAAACAGGTACTCTCAGAGACACACACACTCCCTCAGGTACTCGCAGAGACACTCACACACTCCCACAGGTACTCTCAGTGACACTCACACACACACACTCCCACAGTTACTCTCAGAGACACACACACTCCCACAGGTACTCTTCGAGACACTCACACACACACCACTCCCACAGGTACTCTCAGAGACACACACTCCCACAGGTACTCTCAGTGACACTCACACTCCCACAGGTACTCTCAGTGACACTCACACACACACACACTCCACAGGTACTCTCAGCGACACACAACTCCCACAGGTACCCTCAGAGACACACACTCCCACAGGTACTCTCATAGACACACACACTCCCACAAGTAATCTCAGTGACACTCACACACTCCCACAGGTACTCTCAGAGACACACACACTCCCACAGTAATCTCAGTGACACTCACACACTCCCACAGGTACTCTCAGAGACACACACACTCCCACAGGTACTCTCAGAGACACTCACACACACACACTCCCACAGGTACTCTCAGAGACACTCAAACACTCCCACAGGTACTCTCAGAGACACACACTCCCACAGGTACTCTCAGAGACACACACACTCCACAGGTACTCTCAGAGACACTCACACACACACACTCCCACAGGTACTCTCAGTGACACTCACAAACTCCCACAGGTACTCTCGGAGACACACACTCCCACAGGTACTCTCAGTGACACACACTCCCACAGGTACTCTCAGTGACACTCACACACACACACACTCCCACAGGTACTCTCAGTGACACTCACACACTCACACAGGTACTCTCAGAGACACACACACTCCCACAGGTACTCTCAGAGACACACCACACACACACTCCCACAGGTACTCTCAGTGACACACACTCCCACTGGTACTCGCAGTGACACTCACACACACACACACTCCCACAGGTACTCTCAGTGACATACACACACTCCAACAGGTACTCTCAGAGACACTCACACACTCCCACAGGTACTCTCAGTGACACTCACACACTCCCACAGGTACTCTCAGAGACACTCCCACAGGTACTCTCAGTGACACACACACTCCACAGGTACTCTCAGAGACACTCCCACAGGTACTCTCAGTGACACACACACACTCCCACTGGTACTCTCAGAGACACTCCCACAGGTACTCTCAGTGACACACACTCCCACAGGTACTCTCAGAGACACTCACACACTCCCACAGGTACTCTCAGTGATACTCACACACTCCCAGAGGTACTCTCAGTGACACACACACTAACACAGGTACGCTCAGAGACACCCACACTCCCACAGGTACTCTCAGAGACACTCACACACACACACACTCCCACAGGTACTCTTAGAGCCACTCACACACACACACACTCCAACAGGTACTCTCAGAGACACTCCCACAGGTACTCTCAGTGACACAGACATTCCCACAGATACTCTCAGAGACACTCACACTCCCACAGGTACTCTCAGTGACACACAAACTCAAACAGGTACTCTCAGAGACACACACACTCCCTCAGGTACTCGCAGAGACACTCACACACTCCCACAGGTACTCTCAGTGACACTCACACACACACACTCCCACAGTTACTCTCAGAGACACACACACTCCCACAGGTACTCTCCGAGACACTCACACACACACACACTCCCACAGGTACTCTCAGAGACACACACTCCCACAGGTACTCTCAGTGACACTCACACTCCCACAGGTACTCTCAGTGACACTCACACACACACACACTCCCACAGGTACTCTCAGCGACACACACTCCCACAGGTACCCTCAGAGACACACACTCCCACAGGTACTCTCATAGACACACACACTCCCACAAGTAATCTCAGTGACACTCACACACTCCCACAGGTACTCTCAGAGACACACACACTCCCACAGGTACTCTCAGAGACACTCACACACACACACACTCCCACAGGTACTCTCAGTGACACACAAACTCAACAGGTACTCTCAGAGACACACACACTCCCTCAGGTACTCGCAGAGACACTCACACACTCCCACAGGTACTCTCAGTGACACTACACACACCACACTCCCACAGTACTCTCAGAGACACACACACTCCCACAGGTACTCTTCGAGACACTCACACACACACACACTCCCACAGGTACTCTCAGGACACACACTCCCACAGGTACTCTCAGTGACAATCACACTCCCACAGGTACTCTCAGTGACACTCACACACACACACACACTCCCACAGGTACTCTCAGCGACACAAACTCCCACAGGTACCCTCAGAGACACACTCCCACAGGTACTCTCATAGACACACACACTCCCACAAGTAATCTCAGTGACACTCACACACTCCCACAGGTACTCTCAGAGACACACACACTCCCACAAGTAATCTCAGTGACACTCACACACTCCCACAGGTACTCTCAGAGACACCACACACCCCACAGGTACTCTCAGAGACACTCACACACACACACACACTCCCACAGGTACTCTCAGTGACACTCAAACACTCCCACAGGTACTCTCAGAGACACACACTCCCACAGGTACTCTCAGAGACACACACACTCCCACAGGTACTCTCAGAGACACACACACACACACACTCCCACAGGTACTCTCAGTGACACTCACACACTCCCACAGGTACTCTCAGTGACACTCACAAACTCCCACAGGTACTCTCGGAGACACACACTCCCACAGGTACTCTTAGTGACACACACTCCCACAGGTACTCTCAGTGTCACTCACACACACACACACTCCCACAGGTACTCTCAGTGACACTCACACACTCACACAGGTACTCTCAGAGACACACACACTCCCACAGGTACTCTCAGAGACACACACACACACACACTCCCACAGGTACTCTCAGTGACACACACTCCCACTGGTACTCGCAGTGACACTCACACACACACACTCCCACAGGTACTCTCAGTGACATACACACACTCCAACAGGTACTCTCAGAGACACTCACACACTCCCACAGGTACTCTCAGTGACACTCACACACTCCCACAGGTACTCTCAGAGACACTCCCACAGGTACTCTCAGTGACACACACACTCCCACAGGTACTCTCAGAGACACTCCCACAGGTACTCTCAGTGACACACACACTCCCACTGGTACTCTCAGAGACACTCCCGCAGGTACTCTCAGTGATACACACACTCCCACAGGTACTCTCAGAGACACTCACACACTCCCACAGGTACTCTCAGTGATACTCACACACTCCCAGAGGTACTCTCAGTGACACACACACTAACACAGGTACTCTCAGAGACACCCACACTCCCACAGGTACTCTCAGAGACACACACTCCCACAGGTACTCTCAGAGACACTCACACACACACACACTCCCACAGGTACTCTTAGAGCCACTCACACACACACACACTCCAACAGGTACTCTCAGAGACACTCCCACAGGTACTCTCAGTGACACAGACATTCCCACAGATACTCTCAGAGACACTCACACTCCCACAGGTACTCTCAGTGACACACAAACTCAAACAGGTACTCTCAGAGACACACACACTCCCTCAGGTACTCGCAGAGACACTCACACACTCCCACAGGTACTCTCAGTGACACTCACACACACACACTCCCACAGTGCCCCTCCAACATCACACCTGTCAACGACCCCAGTGGGTCAAGCCATGCCCTCCCCAAACCCACCTTCCCATCCCCCCTCCCCTACTACCCCTTCCCACACCCCTGCCCCTTCTCTTCCACTGCACCCCTCTTACACTCACCCCCAAACCCCACCCAACCCTCACCCCTCCTATGCACCTTCAGCCCACATTTAACCCCCTCACTTTGTGACCCCTAACACCTTCCCCCATCTCCCTCTTCCCTCTTCTACCCCAAAACCCCCACCTACCCCCGATTCCCCCCTAACTAATACGCCCTCTCTTCCACTCCCAGCACCCATGCTCCATTCTCCTCTCAGCCCTCTGTCCTCAATATCCTTCTCCCCCCCCCACCTCTCAACCTCTATCTGACTCTCAGTCTCACTCTATTTCTCAATTCCCACATGCTATCCAGACCCCTAACTTTCAGACCCATTATGCCCTTCCTACCCCCCTAGATGCCCAGACCCCATTCGCCTACCAGGCACTCCCAGGCACCCCCCTAGCACCCCCCCATTCACCCCCACAGCCCCCACTCGCCCCCCATTCACCTCCACAGCCCCCACTCGCCCCCCAGACACCCACCAGTCCCCCCCAGACCCCCAGTGAAAGGGGGAACTTAGACACCCGAGTTTCCAAGAAGAGTCTCAAGGTGTGGTACACCAATGCTGATGGGGTAGCCAATAAAGCAGAAGAGATAAAAGAAAGAGTTAGTGAGGCAGACCCAGACATAGTGGCAATAGTGGAAACTAAAATAAATGACATGATCTCAGATGCAATCTTTCCGGAGGGGTACCAGGTGATAAGAAGAGAAAGGACACAGAGACAGGGAGGAGGAGTGGCACTCCTAATAAAGTGGAAATGGAAGTTTGATGAGCTGGAAAATCCGGGTACCAATGAAAGCACGAGCTCCATACATGGAACTCTGACAGTGGATGGTAAGAAGATTGTAATTTTGATACTCTACAATCCCCCACCAAACAGTAGAAGGCCCAGGCAGGAGTACGAGGACAGCAACAAGGCATGTATAAATGAACTGCAGAGGGCAGCAACAATAGCGCATAGAATGAAGGCGAAGCTACTGGTCATGGGGGACCTAAACCACGGAGA
>WNGS01005489.1:13271-37761 GCA_020271785.1 Procambarus virginalis
CACACACTCCTACAGGTACTCTCAGTGACACACACACTCCCACAGGTACTATCAGAGACACTCACAGACACACACACTCCCACAGGTACTCTCAGAGACACTCACTCACCCCACAGGTACTCTCAGAAACACACACTCCCAAGGTACTCTCAGTGACACTCACACACTCCCACAGGTACTCTCAGTGTCAAACACACTCCTACAGGTACTCTCAGAGACACTCACACACTCCAAAGGTACTCTCAGGACACACACACTCAACACAGTATTCTCAGTGACACACACAAACCCCAAAGGTACTCTCAGTGACACACTCACTCTCAAAGGTACTGTCATTGACACACACACACTCCCACAGGAACTCTCAGTGACACACACACTCCCACAGGTACTCTCAGTGACACACACACTCCCACAGGTACTCTCAGACACACACACACTCCCACAGGTACTCTCAGACACACACACACACTCCCACAGGTACTCTCAGTGACACAAACACTCCCACAGGTACTCTCGGTGACACACACACTCCCACAGGTACTCTCAGCGACACACACACTCTCACAGGTACTCTCAGTGACACACACACTCCCACAGGTACTCTCAGTGACACGCACACTCCCACAGGTAATCTCAGAGACACTCACACACACACACACATTCCCACAGGTACTCTCAGAGACACTTACACACACACACACTCCCACAGGTACTCTCAGAGACACTCGCACACACACACACACTCCCACAGGTACTCTCAGAGACACTCACACACACACACACTCCCACAGGTACTCTCAGAGACACTCACACACACACACACTCCCACAGGTACTCTCAGAGACACTCACACACACACACACACTCCCACAGGTACTCTCAGAGACACTTACACACACACACACACTCCCACAGGTACTCTCAGAGACACTCACACACACACACACTCCCACAGGTACTCTCAGAGACACTCACACACACACACACTCCCACAGGTACTCTCAGAGACACTCACACACTCACACACTCCCACAGGTACTCTCAGTGACACACACACTCCCACAGGTACTCCCTGAGACACACACACTCCCACAGGTACTCCCAGAGACACACACAAACTCCCACACGTACTCTCAGAGACACTCACACACTCCCACAGGTATTCTCAGTGACACTCACACACACACACACACTCCCACAGGTACTCTCAGTGACACTCACACTCCCACAGGTACTCTCAGTGACACACACACTCCCACAGGTACTCTCAGAGACGGACACACTCCCACAGATACTCTCAGAGACACTCACACACTCCCACAGGTACTCTCAGTGACACACACACACTCCCACAGGTACTCTCAGAGACACTCACACACACACACACACTCCCACAGGTACTCTCAGAGACACTCACACACTCCCACAGGTACTCTCAGAGAAACTCACACACACACACTCTCCCACAGGTACTCTCAGTGACACACACACTCCCACAGGTACTCTCAGTGACACACACACACACACACTCCCACAGGTACTCTCAGTGACACACACACACACACACACTCCCACAGGTACTCTCAGTGACACACACACACACACACACACTCCCACAGGTACTCTCAGTGACACACACACTCCCACAGGTACTCTCAGAGACACTCACACACACACACACTCCCACAGGTACTGTCAGAGACACTCCCACACTCCCACAGGTACTTTCAGAAACACACATTCTCCCACAGGTACTTTCAGTGACACTCACACACTCCCACAGGTACTCTCAGTGTCACACACACTCCCACAGGTACTCTCAGAGACACTCACACACTCCCAAAGGTACTCTCAGTGACACACACACTCCCACAGGTACTCTCAGTGACACACACACTCCCACAGGTACTCTCAGTGACACACTCACTCCCACAGGTACTCTCATTGACACACACACACTCCCACAGGAACTCTCAGTGACACACACACTCCCACAGGTACTCTCAGTGACACACACACTCCCACAGGTACTCTCAGTGACACACACACTCCCACAGGTACTCTCAGACACACACACACTCCCACAGGTACTCTCAGACACACACACACTCCCACAGGTACTCTCAGCGACACACACACTCTCACAGGTACTCTCAGTGACACACACACTCCCACATTTACTCTCAGTGACACGCACACTCCCACAGGTACTCTCAGAGACACTCACACACACACACACATTCCCACAGGTACTCTCAGAGACACTTACACACACACACACTCCCACAGGTACTCTCAGAGACACTCGCACACACACACACTCCCACAGGTACTCTCCGAGTCACTCACACACACACACTCTCCCACAGGTACTGTCAGTGACACACACACTCCCACAGGTACTCTCAGTGACACACACACACACACTCCCACAGGTACTCTCAGTGACACACACACACACACACACTCCCACAGGTACTCTCAGTGACACACACACACTCCAACAGGTACTCTCAGTGACACACACACTCCCACAGGCACTCCCAGAGACACTCACACACACACACACTCCCACAGGTATTGTCAGAGACACTCACACACTCCCACAGGTACTCTCAGAAACACACACACTCCCACAGGTACTCTCAGTGACACTCACACACTCCCACAGGTACTCTCAGTGTCACACACACACTCCCACAGGTACTCTCAGAAACACACACACTCCCACAGGTACTCTCAGTGACACTCACACACTCCCACAGGTACTCTCAGTGTCACACACACTCCCACAGGTACTCGCAGAGACACTCACACACTCCCAAAGGTACTCTCAGTGACACACACACTCCCACAGGTACTCTCAGTGACACACACACTCCCACAGGTACTCTCAGTGACACACTCACTCTCACAGGTACTGTCATTGACACACACACACTCCCACAGGAACTCTCAGTGACACACACACTCCCACAGGTACTCTCAGTGACACACACACTCCCACAGGTACTCTCAGTGACACACACACTCCCACAGGTACTCTCAGACACACACACACTCCCACAGGTACTCTCAGACACACACACACTCCCACAGGTACTCTCAGTGACACACACACTCCCACAGGTACATTGTGACATTGGTCACAATGACTTGTGGCTTTTGTTCAGGCCACTGGTCGCTGATTAGCCACAGAGGTCCATTGAACCACATCTCTGCCTTTGTTAATTGCTGTAAAGTCAGGCCTCGGGAGAAATAGTCAGCTGGATTCTCTTTAGTTGGTACATATCTTAGTTTATACCCTGCTGACAACTCTCGTATTTCCTTAACGCGGTTACTCACGTAAGGATTCTTACTGTTATTGTTCTTAACCCACTGTAGCACTGCCTCTTTATCTGACCATACTACTGTTTCTTTAAAGTGGATGTGGCTTAAGGCCTTGATCAAATAATGAGCCAATCTTACACCTAGCAGTAAGGCTGTTAATTCCAGTTGTGGCAGTGATCTTTTCTTTAAAGGTGCCACTCTGGCCTTTGATGTGAGCAAGTTGGTTTCCCCAAATGAGACCAGGTAAGCTACTGTTTCATAAGCCTTTCCTGAGGCATCACAAAATACATGTAGCTTAATTGGTTCTTTTTCATTTACTACTGTGTTCCTAGGGAACTTGACAGACTCTAGGATACTTAAATCTTTTACTAACCCTTGCCATTTTTCTTGTAAGGCAGGTGTCAGAAGATCATCCCAGCCTATCTTTTGTTGCCAACATTCCTGTATTATAAACTTCCCATAAGTTAGGATTGGGCTTAATAGTCCTAATGGGTCGAAGGGTTTGCTGACTTGTGATAGTAATTTTCTCATCGTTAAGTTAATGGTATTTGGCTCCACCGACTTGATTGTCAACTGATCAGCTGTCGTGTTCCATTCGACACCTAGTACCTTTGTCATCTCAGGTACCTGGTAGTCGGGAAATTCAGTTGCGATCAGTTGATTTAATTTGTCATTGTTAGAGACCCAAGACTGGAGAGGCATATTGGCTCCCATTAATTCTCGATTGGCCTCATGGTATATTATATGTCCAACAGTTTACTTTCACTGTTGGTTGTTCCTTGAAAATTATCCACATACAGGTTTTTGCTAATTTCCGTCTTGTTCGGGCTATTAGACTTCTTCAAGTGTGTATCCAAGATAGCTTAGAGCAGAAAGGGAGATGACGTGGCGCCAAACGAGACAGATGAAAACTGGTAAGTGATTAATTCACTGTTCGGATCGTTAGGATCTTTGATCCATAGGAACTTTGTGTAGTTCCGGTCTTCTTCTTGAAGACCTACCATAAGGAATGCCTTGCTGATGTCAGCCGTATATGCATAAGTCCCAATTCGGAACTTTAACAGCATGTCGTAAAGCCTTTGTGTTAGGCTAGGGCCAGTTTGTAGGCAGTCATTTAACGAAACACTACTCGGCCTCGTTTTAGCACTGCAATTAAATACTATCCGTAATGGGGTAGTTGCATAATTTTTCTGTACAGGGTGATGTGGTAAGTAGTGACCTTCCTTTGGGTTATCATTTGTAACAACTTCGATAAATTTGTCATCGAGTTGCTTCTGTATTATTTCATGGTACAACTTCAAGTTCTCAGGTTGTCTTTGTAAGCGCAACACCTGTGATCTCAATTGGTTTTGTGCCATAAAATGGTTGACGGGTAGCTGAGGGTGATTCAGCTTCCATGGTGACCTGACCCAGTATTGATTATCTCTGTAGATAACTGAGTCCAGGTATTGTTTGTAAGTCCAGTCATCATCTGGGCTAGGTTGTTCAGGGAAAATGCTGAGAGTTGCCAGGTCCCATAACTTATGTACAGGTGGATCAAGCTCTTCCTCGGACATGTCTCTGAGTTGCAGTGGAGACTGGTCTCCTAGTCATGCAACCATTACTGGGTTGGCATGTTGGTGGTCTACAGGTGCGGGTTGTTTTAGCCGTAATACTGGGGCTGTTAGCAAATAGCCACCTGCAGATGGTAACACGTTCATACCATGTTTGTCTTCCTTTCCTTTGATAAACTTATGGTAGACATCTGATCCCATAAGGATTCCAATATTGGAAAGGTTGTCCGATTTTATTTTATCAGCCAAATGAATTCCCTTTTTTTCTAGGAATTTGGCTGTTGTCCCCAGACCACATACATACAGATCTGTTGGGAATCTATCTACTACTAGAGCTTGTACCTTTCGTTCGTAACCTCCTAATCGTACTTTGGGTTGTAGTACCTCGAAGACTCGGGCTCCTGAGTCAGTCAGGAATCCTACTATGTTTATTCGTGTCTCCTCTACAGGTGTAAGTTTCAGTGTATCTTCCAACTCTTTGGATATAAAGGTCAATTGGGACCCTTGATCAAATAATCCACGTATGGTGGCTTTGTTCTCTCCATTTCTAATGATCAATCGTGCAGTAGGTAGAGCTGATTTATGATTAGCCCTTGTTGAGAAGACACTTATGTCAGGTAACACAGTACAAAGCTGTACTGAAGTGGTAGTTCCTTCCTCCTCCTGTGGTTTGGCAGACTTGGTACTTGAGTCCCCGCAAAGTGCTGTATGGTGTTGACCCTTATGGCACCTATTACAGGTGCGTATTGTAGATGTGCAGGTGTTGGGATGATGTTCCCTTATACACTTGGTACATCTATGTAATTCCTTGAGTCGTTTTATGCGTGTTGCACGATCGGGTAACGTCTGCAATTGAACAGGGAATGTGGTTGCTCACAAAACACACATGGTCTCCAGACGTTAACAGTATCTTGAGGAGTCACCGATTTGGGTGGCGCGTTACCTGTAGGTTTGGAGGGTCCAACTGCATATGTGCCCACACTGCCTTGTTTCCACTTTGGGGAGGGAGAAGTTGTCTTTGATTTGTTTGGAGTACTGTTTGTACTCTGTTGTTTACTATTAGTAGTAGACGAAGGTTTACATGTCGCTTTTCCATCTGGGTTAACTCTTTCTCGTTCTATGATGGTTTGTAATCCTTATGGATTCTCTGTTACGGTTAGAGATGACTTACCATATAACACAAACAGCTTATCCAGTATGTCACTGGGTAATTTGCGTGTCATATGGACTTGGATTATCCAGTCTGACGCATCAACGTCCACTTTATTTTTAAGTGCCTTGAGCAAAAACTCAAGCTCCAATCTAAAGGCTTGGAGTGAGACTGCTGTATTATTTGAATGCTTAATATCTAACAGCTTCTGGGTTAGAATTCTGATAGTCCTTTCTGGTTTTGCATAATTGTCCTTAAGGAGTTGTATGGCATTGTCATAATCGTCATCTGTGTGATTCAGATTACAGACCACCTGAAACGCTTCATCCTTCAAGACACTCTGTAAATATGTAAACTTTGTCGTCTTTGGTACATTGACATTAGAATCCACAGAATCGACAAATTTGCTTCAGAAATTGTCCCAACTCTCATCCTCCGTACCAGAAAAAGTTGGGAGACTGAATGATGGTAATTTGGCTTCTGGTGCTGTCTGATTCTGGGTAGTTGTGGCTGCAACATTTATATTGGCCTTATGGGCGTTTATCAAATCGTCATAGTGTTGTAATTTTACAAACATTGCATCTTCGTAATCAGAGTGTTCTTGGAGAATGTCGTTCATCGTAACTTCATCAATACTGGTAATGTTAAGTAAATCTTGATATTCTTTCATTTGTTGCAACACACGGTCATATTTGTTCCGTGTAAGCTTAAGATAGTTGTCCAGTGCTGCATAATTAACTGGAGTTTGTTTACTCAAGTCTTCACATTTGTTAATCTGCCTTGTAAGGTGACCCTTCAAGCCAGTTAGGGTTAATTTTACATTTTTGACAGTAGACATCTTGGAAGAACTTGCTAGTCGTGTGGACTAGTTCCAGGACTATTTGGCACTTGGTAGAGCAACTAGTTTCTGAACTAGAGCTGTTTATCATTTAAAATATACACTATATAATCATACACACTATAATTTGAGTGGTAAGCCTGTATCAATGCTTGTATTCCGCAAGTTAGCCCATCATTATCACTCTTGGTTGGTACAGAGACACAGGTTACCACTTGTGGTGTCTGTGTATAGCTGAGATAGTCTTGGTTGTAAGGTTGATGTAAAGTCATTCCTGGTTACTGACTTTAATACTTAAATTGATTACATGATAGAGTAGCTCCCAAGCTGGTAGCGTCCTGTATGCTTTGTTTACCTTCTCTCCTGGCGTCCAGCCGCCGCACATAGAAAACGGATGGTACCATTTTCTGTGAACATGACATCCCTCCTTTTCTTTAAAAAGAATGAATACAGGATGTCTACCATGCTTGTAGCACAAAGCAAAGTTATTGACACAAAGTAAGTTATTAACATGTCAAGAGATATTGCATACATTTAACATTAATTAAACACACAAAGAATTTAAACAATCTTTACCACAAAGGATTTCAATGTTAAAAATACATATGCAATGTTAAACAAACATGAAAGAAACTGTAATACAAAGTTACAAAATATTGAATGAGAGATCTGCATTATTCAAACAATATTAAATTTAGTTCAGCATAACAAGTAAATACTTTGCATTACATAGGAACACAATTAATCATCATATCGTGAAGGGCGTTTAACATGTCGTTTTGGACGAGAGTCCTTAAATACAAAAACATCCCTTGATGAATTGTTTATCGAGTTATAACTCATTTTTTCTTTTTCTTTTACACGACTTTGTACTTCATCATTTTCTACACTAGTTGGAATCACTTTGAAATAAGCCATATTACGTGTTATACTATGATCTCTATTACTCGCTGTTACCATAGTTCCTTTTACACTAATCACTTTATATGGTTTTGTATCATACGGCATATCTAGCTTTCCCTTTTTTTTCTTTTTAACGAGAACAGTATCTCCAACCTTTATGAATTGTTCCTTTGCACGTTGATCATGAGCAATTTTCATTTTGCCCTTCGCTAGTGCATCCTTCTGAGCGAGACGTTTATCCGTTACCTTGGCTGGCATGACAGGTAGTGCGATTCTCATAGGACGTCCAAATAAAAGTTCGCCAGGCGACTTGCCCAGTGTTCCATGCGGTGTTGCACGGTAGTTCCTGAGAAAAGCATACATAGCTTGTTTCCAGGATCGTCCTTCGGCATGAGCACAGCGTACCGCTTTCATGAGAGGTTGCATGAATCTCTCTACTTCTCCATTTGCTTGAGGATGTAGTGGCATCACACGGCGGTGTTTGAATCCAATATGCTCAGCAAAGTTGACAAAGTCTTGTCCATTAAATGGCGGTCCATTGTCCGTCTTGACAACTTCAGGAATGCCAAAGTTTGAAAAGATCTTGTCGAGTTTCGGGATGACAGCCTTTGCAGATGTGGAAGTGATGATTTCTACTTCTGGATAACGTGAGTGATCATCAATGACTACCATCAAGTACTCTCCAGTTGGTAGCGGTCCACAGAAGTCCATCGATACTTCCATCCATGGTGCAGCAGGTAGTGGTGAAGGTTGTAGAGGTGTTGGTCTTGAAGTATCCACTGCAGCTTGGCAAGGGACACAGGCATCATGCATGTCCTTAGCTTGACGATCAATGCCAGGAAACCACACCTTTTCTCGTAGCAGCTGTTTGGTCCTTACAAGACCTTGGTGTCCTTGATGTGCAAGCTTCAGAGCACGTTGCTGGAGAACAGCTGGAATGACGATACGAGTACCTCGCAGCACGGTGTCGCGTTGTTGCGTAACACTTAATTCTGTCTGGATGCGTTCAAGTGCTTTGAATGCATCTTGGTCAACTCCTGAGGGTGGGATGCGTGGAAACTTTTTCTTAGTCAATGCATCCACTGTTGCTTGCAGAGTTGGGTCCTCTAGGTTGCAGTACGGATTTCATCAAGAGTGAGAGCCTTAGGGACTGCATCACAGGTTACAGAGTGTACATATTCCTCGGCAACTTGCTGATGCTTGGTGATGGTGAAACTGTTGGCAGGATGTCGACTGATGTAATCAGCGGGATTGCCTGCACCTGGCTTGTATTTCACCGTAAAGTTGTATGGTTGCAGACGAAGAGCCCATCTCTCAATGCGAGCTGGTGGTTTGGACTTTGGATTATTGAAGATGGTCTCCAACGGTTTGTGGTCAGTGACTATCGTGGTAAAGGGTGCACCAAGCAGATACACATTGAAGTGTTCACAGCCCCATACAAGAGCAAGAGCTTCCTTCTCTGTCTGACTGTATCGTTGCTCAACATCTGTGAGAGAACGGCTGGCGTAGGCAATTACTACTCTTGAATCTGGTTGACCAGGTTTGTGTTGGGCTAACACAGCACCTAAACCAACAGGACTAGCATCCACCGTTAACTCAGTGTCCATTGATGGATCAAAGTATGCAGCAGTCGCATTTTCTACTAGTGCATCTTTCACAGCATCAAATGCATTTTGCTCGACATCGCTCCAGTACCATGATGCATTTTTCTTCAGGAGCTCACGTAGAGGCTTCGTAATGGTAGCAAAATCTGGAATGAAGCGAGAACAGTAGTTTGCCATTCCCAGAAAACTATGTACTTCAGTGGATGTTGAAGGAGGTGCAGCATTCTTGATATCTGCAACTTTCTTAGGATCTGGAGACAGACCTTTGTCACTAAGTACATGTCCAAAGAATTCAATTTTATGTTGATTGAACTCACACTTTGCTCGGCTTAGCGTCAAATTCTTTTCTCGTAAGCGTTGCAATGTTGCACGAAGAGCTTTGTCGTGTTCAGCTTGGGTACGGCCATAAACAATGATGTCATCAGACATGTTGTCAGCATTAGGTATATCTTGCAATACCTGGCTGATGATGTGCTGGAATACTTCAGCAGCACTGTTAATACCAAAACTCAGGCGCTTGTACCTATACAGACCTCGATGTGTCGTAAACGTTGTGATGAATCGACTCTCATCATCAAGTTCAAGCTGATGATAGCCCTTGTTTAAATCTAACTTGCTGAATACAGTTGCACCATTCAAGCGGTATATCATATCATCTACAGTGGGTGTAGGATGGCGTTCACGCATTATTGCCTTGTTGGGAACACGCATGTCTACACAAATGCGTATCTCATCTGGATTCTTCGGCTTTGGTGGAGTGACAATTGGGCTTACCCATGGTGTTGGGCCTGTTACCGGTTCAATGATATCTAGTTCTATCAGCCTATCCAGTTCGGCATCGACTTTCTTGCGAGTATGGAATGGTTGTCGGCGATGTGGTTGGGCAACTGGAATTACATCTGGGTTGATATGCAGATGTACCTTGCTATCAGTATAACAACCTATGGATTTAAACCGATCAGAAATTCAGCAACAATAGCATCAACATTGCAGATTCCACTGCTACAGCATTAGAAAGCTGAAGTAGCCCCAATTTGGTTGAAGTCTTGTAACTGAGTAAAGACTCCTTTGCATTCCTAACAACATGGATGTAGTAATGAGCATTGCATTCTTTGACTTAATCTCTGCAGTGAANTACTCTCAGAGACACACACACTCCCACAGGTACTCTCAGAGACACACACACACACACACTCCCACAGGTACTCTCAGTGACACACACTCCCACTGGTACTCGCAGTGACACTCACACACACACACACTCCCACAGGTACTCTCAGTGACATACACACACTCCAACAGGTACTCTCAGAGACACTCACACACTCCACCAGGTACTCTCAGTGACACTCACACACTCCCACAGGTACTCTCAGAGACACTCCCACAGGTACTCTCAGTGACACACACACTCCCACAGGTACTCTCAGAGACACTCCCACAGGTACTCTCAGTGACACACACACTCCCACTGGTACTCTCAGAGACACTCCCACAGGTACTCTCAGTGACACACACACTCCCACAGGTACTCTCAGAGACACTCACACACTCCCACAGGTACTCTCAGTGATACTCACACACTCCCAGAGGTACTCTCAGTGACACACACACTAACACAGGTACTCTCAGAGACACTCCCACAGGTACTCTCAGTGACACACACACTCCCACAGGTACTCTCAGAGACACTCACACACACATACACACTCCCACAGGTACTCTCAGTGACACTCACAAACTCCACAGGTACTCTCAGAGACACACACTCCCACAGGTACTCTCAGAGACACTCACACACACATACACACTCCCACAGGTACTCTCAGTGACACTCACAAATCCCACAGGTACTCTCAGAGACACACACTCCCACAGGTACTTTCAGTGACACACACTCCCACAGGTACTCTCAGTGACACTCACACACACACACACTCCCACAGGTACTCTCAGTGACACTCACACATTCCCACAGGTACTCTCAGAGACACACACACACTCCTACAGGTACTCTCAGAGACACTCACACACACATACACTCCTACAGGTTCTCTCAGAGACACTCACACACTCCCACTCCCACAGGTACTTCAGAGACACACACTCCCACAGGTACTCTCAGTGACACACACTCCCACAGGTACTCTCAGTGACACTCACACACACACACACACTCCCAAAGGTACTCTCAGTGACACACACACACACACTCCAACACGTACTCTCAGAGACACTCACACACTCCCACAGGTACTCTCAGAGACACTCCACACGTACTCACAGAGACACTCACACACATACTCACTTAGACACACACTCCCCAGGTACTCTCAGAGACACTCCCACACGTACTCACAGAGACACACACACTTTGGGTTGATAAAGACAGGCTGTTTAACACAAGGGGCACACGCACTAGGGACACAGGTGGAAGCTGAGTGCCCAAATGAGCCACAGAGATATTAGAAAGAACTTTTTAGTGTCAGAGTGGTTGACAAATGGAATGCATTAGGAAGCGATGTGGTGGAGGCTGACTCCATACACAGTTTCAAATGTAGATATGATAGAGCCCATTAGGCTCAGGAAACTGTACACCTGTTGATTGACGGTGAGAGGCGGACCAAAGAGCCAGAGCTCAACCCCCGCAAGCACAACTAGGTGAGTACTAGGTGAGTACACACTCCCACAGGTACTCTCAGAGACAGTCACACACTCCCACAGGTACTCTCAGTGACACTCACACACTCCCACAGGTACTCTCAGAGACACACACACTCCCAAAGGAACTCTCAGAGACACACACACTCCCACAGGTACTCTCAGAGACACATACACTCCCACAGGTACTCTCAGAGACACACACACTCCCACAGTTACTCTCAGAGACACACACACACTCCCACAGGTACTCTCAGTGACACTCACACACTCCCACAGGTACTCTCAGTGACACTCACACTCCCACAGGTACTCTCAGAGACACTCACACACACACACACTCCCACAGGTACTTTCAGAGACACTCACACACACACACACTCCCACAGGTACTCTCCGAGACACTCACACACACACACTCCCACAGGTACTCTCAGAGACACACACTCCCACAGGTACTCTCAGTGACACTCACACTCCCACAGTTACTCTCAGTGACACTCACACATACACACACTCCCACAGGTACTCTCAGCGACACACACTCCCACAGGTACCCTCAGAGACACACACTCCCACAGGTACTCTCATAGACACACACACTCCCACAAGTAATCTCAGTGACACTCACACACTCCCACAGGTACTCTCAGAGACACACACACTCCCACATGTACTCTCAGAGACACTCACACACACACACACTCCCACAGGTACTCTCAGTGACACTCAAACACTCCCACAGGTACTCTCAGAGACACACACTCCCACAGGTACTCTCAGAGACACACACACTCCCACAGGTACTCTCAGAGACACTCACACACACACACACTCCCAGGTACTCTCAGTGACACTCACACACTCCCACAGGTACTCTCAGTGACACTCACAAACTCCCACAGGTACTCTCGGAGACACACACTCCCACAGGTACTCTCAGTGACACACACTCCCACAGGTACTCTCAGTGACACTCACACCCACACACACTCCCACAGTACTCTCAGTGACACTCACACACTCACACAGGTACTCTCAGAGACACACACACTCCCACAGGTACTCTCAGAGCCACACACACACACACACTCCCACAGGTACTCTCAGTGACACACACTCCCACTGGTACTCGCAGTGACACTCACACACACACACACTCCCACAGGTACTCTCAGTGACATACACACACTCCAACAGGTACTCTCAGAGACACTCACACACTCCCACAGGTACTCTCAGTGACACTCACACACTCCCACAGGTACTCTCAGAGACACTCCCACAGGTACTCTCAGTGACACACACACTCCCACAGGTACTCTCAGAGACACTCCCACAGGTACTCTCAGTGACACACACACTCCCACTGGTACTCTCAGAGACACTCCCACAGGTACTCTCAGTGACACACACACTCCCACAGGTACTCTCAGAGACACTCACACACTCCCACAGGTACTCTCAGTGATACTCACACACTCCCCTTCCCTTAAACCCCACCCCCCACCCCAAAACCCTCTGCGACCCTGCAAACCACCTCACAGATCCTCTCGCCCACGGAACAGCTTCCCACACCAGTAGAATACTCGCCAAGAAAGGGATATGTAAATGAACAGAAGAAAGTGAGCTTCAAGGCGATGTACACTAACATAGATGGGATTACAAATAAAACTAGTGAACTTGGAGAGTGGGCACTAGAAGAAAACCCAGACATAATAGCACTCACAGAAACAAAGCTAACGAAAATCATAACAAATGCAGTGTTTCCACAGGGCTACTATGTAGTGAGGAAAGAGAGAGAAGGGAGAGGAGGAGGTGGTGTGGCTTTGCTACTAAGAGAAGGTTGGAGTTTCGAAGAGATGGTAATTCAGAACTGTGAAGGTTTCAGGGACTACATATCAGGCACCATTGCAACTGGAGGACAGAAATTATAATAGTAGTCATATATAACCCCCCACCGAATGACAGAAGACCCAGACAGGAATATGATAGAAACAACATGGCCACCATCAATATAATAGAGAGAGCAGCTTCTGTGGCTAGCAGGAACGGATCCAGACTTCTAATCATGGGAGACTTCAACCATGGGAAGATAGATTGGGGAACAGAGACCCACACGGAGGCCCAGACACGTGAGAGCTAAGCTGCTGGATGTGGCAACAAGAAACTTTCTAAGTCAACACGTCAAGGGACCGACAAGAATGAGAGGAGGGGATGAACCAGCCTTGCTGGATTTGATATTACCCTAAATGAGTCGGATATAAGGAAGTTAAGTTGGAAGCCCCCTTGGGAATGAGTGATCATAGTGTATTGAGCTTTGAGTACCTGGTTGAGCTAGGAATTATCACCCCAAAAAAGAACTGGGAACCAAAGGGCTGGCGTACAGAAAGGGAAACTATGAGGAGATAATANCACAGTAAGTCACTGGAAACGGGGGACCCCGAAATATGAAGACTGCTAATGTAGTACCCAATATACAAAAAGGGTGACAGACAAGAGCACTGAACTACAGGCCAGTGTCCTTAACTTGTATACCATGCAAGGTGATGGAGAAGATTGTGAGAAAAACCTAGTAACACATCTGGAGAGAAGAGACTTCGTGACAACCCATCAACATGGGTTCAGGGAGGGTAAATCTTGCCTTACAGGCTTGATAGAATTCTACGATCAGGTGACAAGAATTAAGCAAGAAAGAGAAGGGTGGGCGGACTGCATTTTTTTTGACTGTCGGAAAGCCTTTGACACAGTACCCCATAAAAGGTTGATGCATAAGCTGGAGAAACAGGCAGGAGTAACAGGTAGGGCGCTCCAGTGGATAAGGGAGTACCTAAGCAATAGGAAGCAGAGAGTTACAGTGAGGGGTGAGACCTCAGACTGGCGTGAAGTCACCAGTGGAGTCCCACAGGGCTCTGTACTTGGACCTATCCTGTTTCTGATATACGTAAATGATCTCCCAGAGGGTATAGACTCATTCCTCTCAATGTTTGCTGACGACGCCAAAATTATGAGAAGGATTAAGACAGAGGAGGACAGCTTGAGACTTCAAGAAGACCTGGACAAGCTGCAGGAATGGTCGAACAAATGGCTGTTAGAGTTTAACCCAAGCAAATGTAATGTAATGAAGATAGGGGTAGGAAGCAGGAGACCAGATACAAGGTATCATTGGGAGATGAAATACTTCAAGAGTCAGAGAGAGAGAAAGACCTGGGGGTTGATATCACGCCAGACCTGTCCCCTGAAGCTCATATCAAGAGGATAACATCAGCAGCATATGCCAGGTTGGCTAACATAAGAACGGCCTTTAGAAACTTGTGTAAGGAATCTTTCAGAACATTATATACCACATATGTCAGACCAATCCTGGAGTATGCGGCTCCAGCATGGAGTCCCTATCTAGTCAAGCATAAGACTAAACTGGAAAAGGTTCAAAGGTTTGCCACCAGACTAGTACCGAGCTGAGAGGTATGAGCTACGAGGAGCGACTGCAGGAATTAAACCTCACTTCGTTGGAAGACAGAAGAGTTAGGGGGGACATGATCACCACATTCAAGATTCTCAGGGGAATCGACAGGGTTGATAAAGACAGGCTGTTTAACACAAGGGGCACACGCACTAGGGGACACAGGTGGAACTGAGTGCCCAAATGAGCCACAGAGATATTAGAAAGAACTTTTTTAGTGTCAGAGTGGTTGACAAATGGAATGCATTAGGAAGCGATGTGGTGGAGGCTGACTCCATACACAGTTTCAAGTGTAGATATGATAGAGCCCATTAGGCTCAGGAAACTGTACACCTGTTGATTGACGGTTGAGAGGCGGGACCAAAGAGCCAGAGCTCAACCCCCGCAAGCACAACTAGGTGTGACAACAGGTACTCACACACACACACACACACCACACATACACTCACACACACCCACACACACACACTCCCACACACAAATCTCAGTGCACACACACTCCCACTGGTACTCGCAGTGACACACACACACACACACACTCCCACAGGTACTCTCAGTGACATACACACACTCCACAGGTACTCTCAGAGACACTCCACCAACTCCCACAGTACTCTCAGTGACACTCACACACTCCCACAGGTACTCTCAGAGACACTCCCACAGGTACTCTCAGTGACACACACACTCCCACAGGTACTCTCAGAGACACTCCCACAGGTACTCTCAGTGACACACACACTCCCACTGGTACTCTCAGAGACACTCCCACAGGTACTCTCAGTGACACACACACTCCCACAGGTACTCTCAGAGACACTCCACACTCCCACAGGTACTCTCAGTGATACTCACACACTCCCAGAGGTACTCTCAGTGACACACACACTAACACAGGTTCTCTCAGAGACACCCACACTCCCACAGGTACTCTCAGAGACACACACTCCCACAGGTACTCTCAGAGACACTGACCACACACACACACTCCCACAACTTAGAGCCCACTCACACCACACACACACTCCAACAGGTACTCTCAGAGACACTCCCACAGGTACTCTCAGTGACACAGACATTCCCACAGATACTCTCAGAGACACACACTCCCACAGGTACTCTCAGTGACCACAAACTCAAACAGGTACTCTCAGAGACACACACACTCCCCAGGTACTCGCAGAGACACTCACCCACTCCCACGGTACTCTTCAGTGACACTCACACACACACACTCCACAGTTACTCTCAGAGACACACACACTCCCACAGTACTCTCCGAGACACTCACACCACACACACTCCCACAGGTACTCTCAGAGACACCACACTCCCACAGGTACTCTCAGTGACACTCACACTCCCACAGGTACTCTCAGTGACACTCCACACCACACACACTCCCACAGGTACTCTCAGCGACACACACTCCCACAGGTACCCTCAGAACACACACTCCCACAGGTACTCTCATAGACACACACACTCCCACAAGTACTCTCAGTGACACTCACACCTCCCACGGTACTCTCAGAGACACACACACTCCCACAGGTACTCTCAGAGACACTCACACACACACACACTCCCACAGGTACTCTCAGTGACACTCAAACACTCCCACAGGTACTCTCAGAGACACACACTCCCACAGGTACTCTCAGAGACACACACACTCCCACAGGTTCTCTTAGAGACACTCACACACACACACACTCCCACAGGTACTCTCAGTGACACTCACACACTCCCACAGGTACTCTCAGTGACACTCACAAACTCCCACAGGTACTCTCGGAGACACACACTCCCACAGGTACTCTCAGTGACACACACTCCCACAGGTACTCTCAGTGACACTCACACAACACACACACACTCCCACAGGTACTCTCAGTGACACTCACACACTCACACAGGTACTCTCAGAGACACACACACTCCCACAGGTACTCTCAGAGACACACACACACACACACTCCCACAGGTACTCTCAGTGACACACACTCCCACTGGTACTCGCAGTGACACTCACACACACACACACACTCCCACAGGAACTCTCAGTGACATACACACACTCCAACAGGTACTCTCAGAGACACTCACACACTCCCACAGGTACTCTCAGTGACACTCACACACTCCCACAGGTACTCTCAGAGACACTCCCACAGGTACTCTCAGTGACACACACACTCCCACAGGTACTCTCAGAGACACTCCCACAGGTACTCTCAGTGACACACACACTCCCACTGGTACTCTCAGAGACACTCCCACAGGTACTCTCAGTGAACACACACTCCCACAGGTACTCTCAGAGACACTCACACACTCCCACAGGTACTCTCAGTGATACTCACACACTCCCAAAGGTACTCTCAGTGACACACACACTAACACAGGTACTCTCAGAGACATCCACACTCCCACAGGTACTCTCAGAGACACACACTCCCACAGGTACTCTCAGAGACACTCACACACACACACACTCCCACAGGTACTCTTAGAGCCACTCACACACACACACACTCCAACAGTACTACTCAGAGACACTCCCACAGGTACTCTCAGTGACACAGACATTCCCACAGATACTCTCAGAGACACTCACACTCCCACAGGTACTCTCAGTGACACACAAACTCAAACAGGTACTCTCAGAGACACACACACTCCCTCAGGTACTCGCAGAGACACTCACACACTCCACAGGTACTCTCAGGACACTCACACACACACACTCAACACAGTTACTCTGAGAGACACACACACTCCCACAGGTACTCTCAGAGACACTCACACACACACACACTCCCACAGGTACTTTCAGTGACACTCACACTCCCACAGGTACTCTCAGTGACACACACACACCCACAAGTACTCTCAGAGACACACACACTCCCACAGATACTCTCAGAGACACTCACACACTCCCACAGGTACTCTCAGTGACACACACACACTCCCACAGGTACTCTCAGAGACACTCACACACTCCCACAGGTACTCTCAGAGAAAACTCACACACACACAGGTACTCTCAGAGACACACACACTCCCACAGGTACTCTCAGAGACTCTCACACACTCCCACAGGTACTCTCCGAGTCACTCACACAACTCACATACTCCCGCAGGTACTCTCAGTGTCACACACACTCCCACAGGTTCTCTCAGAGACACTCACACACTCCCACTACCACAGGTACTCACAGAGCCACTCAGACACTCACACTCACACATGTACTCTCAGAGACACTCACACACTCACTCCCACAGGTACTCACAGAGCCACTCACACACTCACTCCCACAGGTACTCACAGAGCCACTCACACACTCACACTCCCACAGGTACTCTCAGAGACAGTCACACACTCCCACAGGTACTCTCAGTGACACTCACACACTCCCACAGGTACTCTCAGAGACACACACTCCCACACGTACTCTCAGAGACAGTCACACACTCCCACAGTTACTCTCAGAGACAGTCACACACTCCCACAGGTACTCTCAGTGACACTCATACACTCCCACAGGTACTCTCAGAGACACACACACTCCCCCAGGAACTCTCAGAGACACACACACTCCCACAGGTACTCTCAGAGACACACACACTCCCACAGGTACTCTCAGAGACACACACACTCCCACAGGTACTCTCAGAGACACACACACACACACACACACACACACTCCCACAGGTACTCTCAGTGACACTCAAACACTCCCACAGGTACTCTCAGAGACACACACTCCCACAGGTACTCTCAGAGACACTCACACACACATACACTCCCACAGGTACTTTCAGAGACACTCACACTCCCACAGGTACTCTCAGTGACACACACACTCCCACAGGTACTCCCAGAGACACACACACTCCCACAGGTACTCTCAGAGACATCACACACTCCCACAGGTACTCTCAGTGACACTCACACACACACACACACTCCCACAGGTACTTCAGTGACACTCACACTCCCACAGGTACTCTCAGTGACACACACACACCCACAAGTACTCTCAGAGACACACACACTCCCACAGATACTCTCAGAGACACTCACACACTCCCACAGGTACTCTCAGTGACACACACACACTCCCACAGGTACTCTCAGAGACACTCACACACTCCCACAGGTACTCTCAGAGAAACTCACACACACACACAGGTACTCTCAGAGACACACACACTCCCACAGGTACTCTCAGAGACACTCACACACTCCCACAGGTACTCTCCGAGTCACTCACACACTCACATACTCCCGCAGGTACTCTCAGTGTCACACACACTCCCACAGGTTCTCTCAGAGACACTCACACACTCCCACTACCACAGGTACTCACAGAGCCACTCAGACACTCACACTCACACATGTACTCTCAGAGACACTCACACACTCACTCCCACAGGTACTCACAGAGCCACTCACACACTCACTCCCACAGGTACTCACAGAGCCACTCACACACTCACACTCCCACAGGTACTCTCAGAGACAGTCACACACTCCCACAGGTACTCTCAGTGACACTCACACACTCCCACAGGTACTCTCAGAGACACACACTCCCACACGTACTCTCAGAGACAGTCACACACTCCACAGTTACTCTCAGAGACAGTCACACACTCCCACAGGTACTCTCAGTGACACTCATACACTCCCACAGGTACTCTCAGAGACACACACACTCCCCCAGGAACTCTCAGAGACACACACACTCCCACAGGTACTCTCAGAGACACACACACTCCCACAGGTACTCTCAGAGACACACACACTCCCACAGGTACTCTCAGAGACACACACACACACACACACACACACACTCCCACAGGTACTCTCAGTGACACTCAAACACTCCCACAGGTACTCTCAGAGACACACACTCCCACAGGTACTCTCAGAGACACACACACTCCCACAGGTACTCTCAGAGACACTCACACACACACACACTCCCACAGGTACTCTCAGTGACACTCACGCACTCCCACAGGTACTCTCAGTGACACTCACACACACACACACTCCCACAGGTACTCTCAGCGACACACACTCCCACAGGTACTCTCAGAGACACACACTCCCATAGGTACTCTCAGAGACACACACTCCCACAGGTACTCTCAGAGACACACACTTCCACAGGTAATCTCAGTGACACTCACACACTCCCACAGGTACTCTCAGAGACACACACACTCCCACAGGTACTCTCAGAGACACTCACACACACTCCCACAGGTACTCTCAGTGACACTCAAACACTCCCACAGGTACTCTCAGAGACACACACTCCCACAGGTACTCTCAGAGACACACACACTCCCACAGGTACTCTCAGAGACACTCACACACACATACACACTCCCACAGGTACTCTCAGTGACACTCACACACTCCCACAGGTACTCTCAGTGACACTCACACACACACACACTCCTACAGGTACTCTCAGTGACACTCACAAACTCCCACAGGTACTCTCAGAGACACATACACTCCCACAGGTACTCTCAGAGACACACACACTCCCACAGGTACTCTCAGAGACACACACACACTCCCACAGGTACTCTCAGTGACACTCACACACTCCCACAGGTACTCTCAGTGACACTCACACTCCCACAGGTACTCTCAGAGACACTCACACACACACACACTCCCACAGGTACTCTCAGAGACACACACACACACACACACACACACACTCCCACAGGTACTCTCAGTGACACTCAAACACTCCCACAGGTACTCTCAGAGACACACACTCCCACAGGTACTCTCAGAGACACACACACTCCCACAGGTACTCTCAGAGACACTCACACACACACACACTCCCACAGGTACTCTCAGTGACACTCACGCACTCCCACAGGTACTCTCAGTGACACTCACACACACACACACTCCCACAGGTACTCTCAGCGACACACACTCCACAGGTACTCTCAGAGACACACACTCCCATAGGTACTCTCAGAGACACACACTCCCACAGGTACTCTCAGAGACACACACTTCCACAGGTAATCTCAGTGACACTCACACACTCCCACAGGTACTCTCAGAGACACACACACTCCCACAGGTACTCTCAGAGACACTCACACACACTCCCACAGGTACTCTCAGTGACACTCAAACACTCCCACAGGTACTCTCAGAGACACACACTCCCACAGGTACTCTCAGAGACACACACACTCCCACAGGTACTCTCAGAGACACTCACACACACATACACACTCCCACAGGTACTCTCAGTGACACTCACACACTCCCACAGGTACTCTCAGTGACACTCACACACACACACACACTCCTACAGGTACTCTCAGTGACACTCACAAACTCCCACAGGTACTCTCAGAGACACATACACTCCCACAGGTACTCTCAGAGACACACACACTCCCACAGGTACTCTCAGAGACACACACACACTCCCACAGGTACTCTCAGTGACACTCACACACTCCCACAGGTACTCTCAGTGACACTCACACTCCCACAGGTACTCTCAGAGACACTCACACACACACACACTCCCACAGGTACTTTCAGAGACACTCACACACACACACACTCCCACAGGTACTCTCCGAGACACTCACACACAACACACACACTCCCACAGGTACTCTCAGAGACACACACTCCCACAGGTACTCTCAGTGACACTCACACTCCCACAGGTACTCTCAGTGACACTCACACACACACACACTCCCACAGGTACTCTCAGCGACACACACTCTCACAGGTACCCTCAGAACACACACCCCACAGGTACTCTCATAGACACACACACTCCCACAAGTAATCTCAGTGACACTCACACACTCCCACAGGTACTCTCAGAGACACACACACTCCCACAGGTACTCTCAGAGACACTCACACACACACACACACTCCCACAGGTACTCTCAGTGACACTCAACACTCCCACAGGTACTCTCAGAGACCACACTCCCACAGGTACTCTCAGAGACACACACACTCCCACAGGTACTCTCAGAGACACTCACACACACACACTCCCACAGGTACTCTCAGTGACACTCACACACTCCCACAGGTACTCTCAGTGACACTCCACGCCTCCCACAGGTACTCTCAGTGACACTCCACACACACATACACACTCCCACAGGTACTCTCAGTGACACTCACACACTCCCCAGGTACTCTCAGTGACACTCACACACACACACACACTCCTACAGGTACTCTCAGTGACACTCACAAACTCCCACAGGTACTCTCAGAGACACACCTCCCACTGGTACTTTCAGTGACACACACTCCCACAGGTACTCTCAGTGACACTCACACACACACACACTCCCACAGGTACTCTCAGTGACACTCACACATTCCACAGGTACTCTCAGAGACACACACACACTCCCACAGGTACTCTCAGAGACACTCACACACACACACACTCCTACAGGTACTCTCAGAGACACTCACACACTCCACACTCCCACAGGTACTCTCAGACACACACACTCCACAGGTACTCTCAGTGACACACACTCCCACAGGTACTCTCAGTGACACTCACACACACACACACACTCCCAAAGTACTCTCAGTGACACACACACACACTCCAACACGTACTCTCAGAGACACTCACACACTCCAACAGGTACTCTCAGAGACACTCCCACACGTACTCACAGAGACACTCACACACATACTCACAGAGACACACACTCCCACAGGTACTCTCAGAGACACTCCCACACGTACTCACAGAGACACACACACTCCCACAGGTACTCTCAGAGACAGTCATACCTCCCACAGGTACTCTCAGAGACAGTCACACACTCCCACAGGTACTCTCAGTGACACTCACACACTCCCACAGGTACTCTCAGAGACAACACACACTCCCAAAGGAACTCTCAGAGACACACACACTCCCACAGGTACTCTCAGAGACACATACACTCCCACAGGTACTCTCAGAGACACACACACTCCCACAGGTACTCTCAGAGACACACACACACTCCCACAGGTACTCTCAGTGACACTCACACACTCCCACAGGTACTCTCAGTGACACTCACACTCCCACAGGTACTCTCAGAGACACTCACACACACACACTCCCACAGGTACTTTCAGAGACACTCACACACACACACACTCCCACAGGTACTCTCCGAGACACTCACACACACACACACTCCCACAGGTACTCTCAGAGACACACACTCCCACAGGTACTCTCAGTGACACTCACACTTCCACAGGTACTCTCAGTGACACTCACACACACACACACTCCCACAGGTACTCTCAGCGACACACACTCCACAGGTACCCTCAGAGACACACACTCCCCAGGTACTCTCATAGACACACACACTCCCACAAGTAACCTCAGTGACACTCACACACTCCCACAGTACTCTCAGAGACACACACACTCCCACAGTACTCTCAGAGACACTCACACACACACACACTCCCACAGGTACTCTCAGTGACACTCAAACACTCCCACAGGTACTCTCAGAGACACACACTCCCACAGGTACTCTCAGAGACACACACACTCCCACAGGTACTCTTAGAGACACTCACACACACACACCTCCACAGGTACTCTCAGTGATACTCACACACTCCCACAGGTACTCTCAGTGACACTCACGCACTCCCCAGGTACTCTCAGTGACACTCACACACACACACACTCCCACAGGTACTCTCAGCGACACACACTCCCACAGGTACTCTCAGAGACACACACTCCCATAGGTACTCTCAGAGACACACACTCCCACAGTACTCTCAGAGACACACACTTCCACAGGTAATCTCAGTGACACTCACACACTCCCACAGGTACTCTCAGAGACACACACACTCCCACAGGTACTCTCAGAGACACTCACACACACTCCCAG
>WNGS01005490.1:41217-67075 GCA_020271785.1 Procambarus virginalis
CTGGAAAAAAAGATAGCAAATTTGTTTAACATGAACTGCCATTTGTAAAACCATGTTGAGAATCATTTATTAATATATGTTTTTCAAGATGCAGACGAATTGAATATGTAATTATCGATTCAAGTAACTTTCCCACAATAGACGTTAGTCTACTTGGCCGATAGTTTGACGCAAGTGATCTCCTTTCTTAAATATTGGTACCACATTAAAAACCTTCCATGACTCTGGCACTCTGCCTGACTATATTGATTTATTAAATATGGCAGATAGTGCCTCGCAAAGCTCTCTTTGCATTCTTTAAGCGCCTTGGCAAACACTTCATCAGGCCCTGGGGATTTGTTTGGTTTGAGTTTTACTATTTGTTTAATTACATCCTCCCTGGTAACTGCTAAACTAGTCAACCTGTCCTCATCCCCACCCACATAGACTTGTTCGGCTTCAGGCATATTGTTAAGTTCCTCTTTAGTAAATACAGATATAAAATGTTTATTAATAATACTACTCATTTTTGTCATTATCCTTTATCTGACCTGTCTCAGTTTTTAATGGGCCTATCCTTTCCCTAATCTATGTTTGATATAACTGAAAAAAACTTTAGGATTTATCTTTGCTTGCTTTGCTATGCAAAATTCATAGTTTCTTTTTGCCATCCTTATCTCTTTTTTAACATTTCTAACCAGTTGTACGAATTCCTGTTCTAAGCTGACTTCCCCATTCTTAATCCTTTTGTACCACTCTCTCTTTTTACCTATAATGTTCTTCAAATCCTTTGTTATCCACTTTGGGTCATTAGTATTCGATCTATTCAATTTGTATTGTATTCTACATTCCTGTGCTTTGCTTAGAATATTCTTAAATAAGTTATATTTTGAATGCACATCGAAATCCCCTTTTATGTCACCTATCGCTGGGTTCATGTCCTGCTCCAAGACCGGCACATCCCCCATGCCCAAGACTTTCCAATGTATTTGCCCAAAAAAAATTTCTTAGGCTATTGAAATCAGCTTTTCGAAAATCTGGCACTTTAACAGAATTTTCTCTTACAGGTCTATTTCATTCTATGGTAAATCTGATTTCTTTGTGATCACTGTTTCCTAGCTCACTCTCTATTTCGATGCCATTAATTTGTGTTTCCCTGTTAGTTAACACTAAATCTAAAGTATTATTTTCCCGTGTTGGTTCCCTAATGTGTTGAGTAAGAAAGCAATAGTCAATTAATTCTATAAAATCTTCTGCTTCGTTATTCCCTTTTCTCTTAGACCAATTTATTCCACTGAAATTAAAGTCTCCCATGACACAAATACTGCTAGACCTAGATGCTCTAGATATTTCATCCCATAGATGCTTTGCTTCCATCCTGCTTAAGTTTGGTGGCCTGTATATAACTCCTATTATAAGATTATTTGCTCTTTCGTTTAATTCTATCCAAATAGTTCCTGTATGTGGCTCAGTTTTGATTCCTTCTTTGAGACTACATTTCAAATTTTCCCTAACATATATGGGTACTCCCCCTCCTCGTCTAATATATCTATGTGAAATAGTTTAAATCCATTTATTTGATATTCAGCTAATAGTTCTCTATTTTCTAAATTCATCCACGTTTCGGTAAGTGCATTTATATCTATTTTTTTCTGTGCAGACAAAAGCATTTAACTCATTTATTTTGTTACTTAGACTTCTACTGTTTGTGTAATATACCCCTAAGTGAATTGTTATTTCGAGGCCCTTCTCTTTCTCTGAAAATTTTGCCAATTTGTTTCTCCAACAAACACAAACTTTTATTACCAACTTCCTCCCTATCAATTCCCATACCACAATCTACTAACAGTTTAAACCCAAACAAATGCCCCTAACCACTGGTTCCAACTAGTTTGCAACAACAACAACCCCAGCCCTCGATAGATGCACCCCATCACGAGCATGCATTTCATTTCTTCTATAGAAGTGTTCCCAGTTGACTATGAAAGATATTGCATTTGATTTGCAATATCTTTCCAGCCGCCAATTGACACAAACTGCCCTCGACAACCATTCATTCCCAGCGCTCATTCTTGGAAGAATGCCACATATGATCGGGATTCCTCCCTTGCTCCTAACTAATTCTATGGCTTTGTTAAATTTCTGTATCAGTTCCTCACTCCTAACTCGTCCAACATCATTACCCCCCATCATTTTAGGAAAGACTTGGGTAAATACTGTTGCGGTAACAGGGTTGTTGATTTGTGGAACTAATTACCACGAAACGTAGTGAAGATGGGGTCCCTCGATTGTTTCAAGCGTGGGTTGGATATATATATGAGTGGGATTGGGTTGTTATAAATAGGAGCTGCCTCATATGGGCCAATAGGCTTTTTGCAGTTACCTTTGTTCTTATGTTCTTCTGTGTTAATTTCCAAACCGATTATTGTATCATCAGCAAATTTGCATCCATCAACCATCCGATCCAATATGCGGAGGTAGGCAGAATACTGGGACTAATGATAAATAGAACAGGGATACAAATTCATGTAAGGGACGGACTAAATAAAGCCAAAGTAGCATTAGGAAAACTGAGAAGATTCCGAAGCCTCAGTACTAACATTCAGATCCACCTATATAAGGCTCTAGTTCGGCCGCACTTAGAGTATCCCCCAGTACCACTACACACCATAAAGAAAACTAACATGCAGAAACTGCAAGCAGTGCAAAATAAGGCGCTCAGGAGAGCAGCAAAACACCGTCCACCATATAATCAGACAATCCAGGAGCTCCATGAACTCTTGAATATACAGCCACTAAACATCAGACTGCAGCACCAAGCCATCAGGGTGTGGAACACCATCGAAATGTTAGAGGATCCAATGTTAGAAAGATTACTCCAAGATGAGACGCCCCGCTCCCACAGCTGGTGGCCCAAGAGCCTCGATTCTCTGGTTGATAACCCTGTCCCACAGTATATAATCCCCAGATGAGATATATATGTGTATATAGGAACAGTTCATACAAGTATATATATGAACAACTCGATAAATAATAATATGTATGAACTATTCGACAAATAATAATAATTAAACAAAGAGCCTTAAACAGAACAACATGTGTGGAAGCATCGGAGTGTGTATATATGAATGCTATTCAGTATTCATCTATAGACATCCATATATGGTGAAACACATGTGAAGAACCTCTCACACACTCACAGCTCCCTGACAAGAGGGAGCCAGCTTAGCTTAGCTGCCAACACCCACACATCGTGTCAGCAAGGCGGACAGCCCGCCTGCTTTCATACCTCTCACTTACTTCCCACTTCTATACTTCACTTCACCTATGCCTCTCCTTCCTCTTTACTCCAAAAAAAAAAAAGCAAATTTGCAAATGTTGCTACCCAAACCTGAATCTAAATCATTTATATATATTATAAACAACAGAGGTCCCAGTAGAGAGCCTTGAGGCACTCAACTTACAAAATTTTCTCACTCTTACTTAACCTTATTTACACTAACTCTGTTTCCTTTAGTATAGTCATGCCCTAATCCAACTTTATATAGCACACCCCAATACCATGAACCTATATCTTTTTAATCAGTCTTTTCATGTGGCACTGTATCAAAAGCTTTGCTAAAGTCAAGGTACACAACATCACAATCCTTACCATTATCAACTGCCTCAACTATGCTGGAATAAAAAGATAGCAAATTTGTTAAACATGAATGGCCATTTGTAAAACCATGTTGCGACTCATTTATTAATTTATGTTTTTCAAGATGGAGGCGAATTGTATATGCAATTATCGATTCAAGTAACTTTCCCACAATAGACGTTAGGCTAATTGGCCGATAGTTTGACGCTTGTGATCTATCTCGTTTCTCAAAAATTGGAACCACATTATCAACCTTCCATGACTCTGGCACTCTGCCTGACTCTATTGATTTATTAAATATGGTAGAAAGTGGCTCGCAAAGCTTCTCTTTGCATTCTTTAAGCACCCTGGCAAACACTTCATCCGGCCCTGGGGATTTGTTTGGTTTGAGTTTTACTATTTGTTTAATTACATCCTCGCTGGTAACTGCTAAACTAGTCAACCTGTCCTCGTCCCCACCCACATAGACTTGTTCGGCTGAAGGCATATTGTTAAGTTCCTTTTCAGTAAATACATATTTACTATTATACGATACTATTTTACGATAAAATATTTATTAAATATACTACTCATCTCTTCGTCATTATCTGTTATTTGACCTGTCTCAATTTTTAATGGATCTATCCTTTCCCTAATCTTTGTTCGATATATATATTTCTAATACTATATAGTATTAGAATACTGTAATAATGCTATATTTCTCAAATGTCGCAACTCGAAAGATACCTTTTAATTTTCTGCTGAAACATCTTAAATTTGGTGGGGGACCTGCATATTCTCGTCTCTCAAACTAAAAGACAACTGCATGTGTCATCTCTCAAACTAATAACACGTGCTTATATTTATAATAATAATTTATTTTATTAATAGACTACAAGAGAAGTCTTAAACATTAGAAATCTCTACCCAAATTTCATTTTTTAGGAGTTAGTGCCAATCCGATCTAGTTTATTTCACCCAATTTAAGACAATTTCTTCCTAATTCACCCAAAATTTCCCGTGTCATAGCAAAACCAAAGCCAAATTTACCCCCACCCTCCCTCAAGTTTTCCCTATTTTATCTAAATTTAACGTGCATTTCCATTTCCAATATACAGTCACTGCATATTATACCCCATCCCTAAGACCATTTCATAGTGTTAGTGCTGTGACCATCTAGCCAATTTCGCCAAACACTTTCGCGTTCCCCGTGAATAGGCCCACTATACCCCCTAAGTGATCCCGACGTGTGGGCCACGGCGCGTCAGCAAAAAAATGTTTATAATCTTTTCAGGGTGGTGAGCTTAATTTTCGCGGTATGTATTTAAATTTGGTATCATTGTGTTCGTGAGAGAATGCTCTAGAGTAATATATACATAAATTGTCACCAAATCCAACATGAGAACCACACCGAATAAGAAAATGTGGCGTTCGTTAGCCGTGAGCGTCAAACCGGGCATCAATGTTTACGATGTTTTTATGTTTGCCAACCCCCTAATTGTTATTCGTGGTTTATTTTGGTATCATTGTGACCGCAATAAAATTCCCTACACGGACATATGAATAGGAACAATAAATAATGGTGTCGCCCCGCACGCAGGAATGTGGGAAGTTGGCTGAGGGTTACAGCTCCAGCGCGCCCAGCTACAACCACAACTGAAAAGTTTATACTCTGCACATGTTTGTGACCCTCATTTTCGATGTACGTGTTTTATTTTTGTATCACTGTGTAGCTAATGAAATGTTCTATAAGAGCATATGCATAACATTTCACCAAAGCTAACATTACGCCACCACCAACCAAAGAACTGCGCCCTTTGTTTGGCGTTAACGCTAAACTCTGCTAAACTCTCCCGATATGTTTCTACTCTCATTGTGTTTATCAAGTCCAAACTTGTTGCATATGGTTTTGTTTGGTATCACTGTCATCGCAATAAAATTTCCTACACAGACATATCCATAAAAGTGAGTCACATGGGCGTGCCTCACCCCCAAACACCCCCAAACGCGTCGATGCCTCACCCGCCCATACACCCATTTCCACACCCGCTACACCCAATACACCCGCCAAACAAAAATATATTTCCAATGGAAGTTTTTGTGCTACATTGTTCATTTTGGTATCAAAATACTCGCAATAAGATGCACTATGTAGACATACCAATCTGAACACTAAGAACCGGAATATATATAGAAGTACCCACAGCAAAGTATGAAGAAGTAATAACTTCACAATGATGAATACAAAGTGTTTGTACTTACCCACGATGTGATGATGGAAGGTCAATAAGTTGAGCAATTGGTTATCCACTCCACCTGCTTCAGGAAAATGTCCCTGAAGTTGCTCAACAGATGTTACGTTAGGTGGAGTGGATGGTTGCAGAGGCGCTATTTCTTTGCTTTCCAAAATACCCTCTTGCGATGGTATTTTGTGTAGCATGGTGTGGCACATAGAGCAACTCCACATGTCTTGCACTGATACATAGAGTCTTTCCTAATTCCTGACTTCATGCAAACACGACACCGTTTCCATTTAGCAATTTTCACTATAGCATGGGTCAACCTCTTGTTTAGCCTATCCTCTGAATCAACAATACGGGGATTCTTCACAGGTGGAGGACTAGGTTCAGGTTCAGGTTCAGGTTCAGGTTCAGTGTTTCAGTTTCAGGTTCTGTGTCTGATGAGGATGAGTCTTGTGCTGGGCGTGCAGGACGATGAAATAAAGGACGCCTCACTCCAGATGGGCCAGGTGTTGCCAAATCGTCAGAAGGAACTTGGTAATCATCAGCATGTGGGATAGGGCTTTCAGTGTCAGGCCACTCATCCAGGTCCCACCTCAACAGGGCCCATATTGCCACCTCATGAAACTGGAGTAGGGACAATTTCTTGGCATCATTTGTGTACATCTTGTACAACACATAGGCATTGTGTATAGCCATCTGAAGGAAATAAAATGTGATCTTCTTAGTCCACTTATGTGATTTCCTGGTGAACCTGTAATATTTGACCATTTGGTCGAAGTGATCAACACCTTTCATGTTGGTGTTGTAGTCGCAAATGGCTGTTGGTTTGTTCACTGTTACAATCTGAACTGTTGATGATCCGTCACGTTTCTTCACTCTCTTCCTTCTTTGTACTTCTTGTGTGTCAGCATTATGACAGTTTGTGATCAATGACACCACTCTTTTGTCTTTCCATAGGATAATGAAAGTGTTGTCCTTGCGCCTGAAAATAGTTTCATCAACAGCGAATTTACTTTTTGCAAGTTGTTGCAGATCTTTTGGGGCGCCACGCTGCAATCTCAGTGTTCCACAAGTGTACACACCATTTTCCCTTAGCAATTCAGTGAGATGGACAGTTGTAGTAATTGTCCATGTAAAGATGATAGCCCTTGTTCAATAAGGGTTGCATAAGGCCCATCACTGTCTCCACTGTTGTCTTGCCAACTCCACTATACACTTCAAAATCAATAATATATCCAGTCCTTGCCTCAGCAAGCATGTACAACTTTACCCCATACTTATCAGGTTTATTGGGTTGTAAACCTTGAAGGATAAACGACCACGCCACGACATTGTACCTTCATCCAAACTGAGTGATTTATTGGGAACGTAGTATGTGCCAAATTTGTTGGTAAAATAAGTAATGATGGTGCTCAGTTTTATCATGCGGTTCTTGTTGTTTGGGGGAATTACAAGCTGGTTATAGGTATGAAAAAACTGGCCAATATGTTGATATCGTTTTGCAGTCATGAAAATATTGAAGGTCCTCATATGCCACAACCGGGTTGTTTGCCAGTACATTCTCATTGTCGGGAGTCGTGCAATACCCATCAACATTGACAAACCCAAATACCTGGCCATTTCCTTCACTGATACCTCTTTCCACAACCTCATGGTGCGCCTGGAAGCATTCTGAATAAATTGTCTGGCATACCTGTTTGTTTCCACTGTGAGAAATTGAATGAGGGCACGAGTCAAAAATAATTGTATAAATTGCAGGGCGGTGATTGGCACTGGGACAGTTAGGCCTGGTGTGGCAGTGAAACTGTCTACAATTGGTGGTGTATTGTCAGTAGACCAGGCATCATCGGGAATAGGCTGTTGAAGACGTCCTGCACGTCTCCTCATGGGTGGCTTGGGGCGGCCCTCATCCGGCGCCTCATCCTCACTCCCCTCGCTACTCTCCTCAGTCGAAGAGTCATCAAACTCATCAGACGTCACTGTCCCCTCATTATCACTACTATAATCACTCTCACGTTCTTCCCCTTCAACATCTGCCTCCACATCTGACAAACGATCCAACAAATCAGGAAATTTACTGGGGGTAAGCTTCACATTCCTGAACGCTTTCCACCAAATTCACCAATATTTTCCGTATCATAGCATAACCAAAGCCCAATTTACCCAAGTTTTCCCCTACCCCATCTAAATTTAATGTGCATTTCCAGTACACAATATCCAGTCACTACATATACCCCATTCCCAAGAATATTTCATAGTGATAGTGCTGTGTCCATCTAGCTATTTCCATTATCCAGATGTGTTTTTTCTTGCATCAATCCTACCAAACCAAACCTGGGACCTTTGTTATTCATAATATATATAAATGATTTAGATTCAGGTTTGAGCAGCAACATTTGCAAATTTGCCAATAAAAAAATCGGCAGGGAAATAAACAGCGAAAAAGACTCACTATCATTTCAAGACGACCTAAATAGAGTTTTTATATGGTCAAAAGATTGGCAGATGCAGTTTAATTCTGACAAATGTAAGGTTTTGAAGTTAGGTAATTATAGTAAAGTTACAAGGTTCGCGGTAGATGGTGTTAAGATTGCGAAGTCGGATTGCGAAGGGGATCTGTGAGTTATGATTAGTAAGAATTTAAAACCAAAAAATCAATGCATTAGTGTTCGTAATAAGGCAAATAGAACACTGGGATTTATTTATCAAAGCGTTATTAATAAGACACCAGGTGTTGTTCTTCATCTATATCGTGCTCTGGTTAGGTTCCATTCAGATTATGCAGTTCAGTTTTGGTCGCCATACTATAGAATGGATATAAATTCATTAGAATGCGTAGGATGACAAAGTTAATGCCCCAAATTAGAAACCTGCTATATGAAGAAATATTGACAAAGCTTAAATTACATTTGCTAGAAAGGCGAAGAATTAAGGGTGACATGATAGAGGTGTACAAGTGGATAAATGGGCATAACACAGTAGATAATACTAGGGTATTAAAAGTTTCAACACAAGACAGAACACGTAACAATGGGTATAAATGGGATAAGTTTAGGTTTAGGAAAGACCTGGGTAAATACTGGTACGGTAATAGGGTTGTTGATTTGTGGAACCAAGTACCGCATAACATGATATAAAGAAGACCTCTTGATTGTTTCAAGCGTAGTTTAGACATATATGAATGAGATTGAGTGGATATCAATAGGAGCTGCCTGGTATGATCCAATAGGCCTTCTTTTTTTCTGTAGTTACCTTCATTCTTATGATCTCATGTTCTTACACCTAATCCAACAAGGTCAAGTCCAAAATTTATCCGAATTTACCTCTATTTAAAACAATTCCCACCAAATTTACCCAAATTTAAGAAAGTTTCCACTACATTTATCCAGAATTACCATATCAAAGAACAACCAAAGCCTAATTTACCCAAGTTTCACCTATTCCATATAAATTTAATGTCTATTTCCCATATCCAGTAGCTACGTCTCATACCCCATTCCCATGACCATTTCATAGTCATAGTGCTGTGTCCATCTAGCTATTTTCCAAAATCCAGATGTGTTTTTCTAGCTTCGATCCTACCAAACCTGACCCGTCATAACCAGACGGGTCGGTTATGACGGGTCGTTAAGATAAAGGTTGATTTTGGGTATAAACCTAAATGACCTGTACCTAACCTGTACGGATCTTTGCTGAATATTGCAACTTCATTGTTGAGAAAGAGTTGATTTTGGGCGTAAACCTAAAGAGTTGGGGTATAAACCTAAATGACCTGTATCCAACCCGCTTGGATCTTTGTTGAATATTGTATCTATAATCTTAGAAAAGTGTTTTGTTTTGGATATGAACCTAACAGTCCCATGCCCAACCTGCCTGGATCTTTGTTCAATATTGCAACTGTGTTGCTAGGAAAGTGATTAATACATCAACTCACCCTCCTTATACCTAACCGGGCTTGACCTAATGTCAAATGCACCTTATTTTTTGGGAAAGTGATGTTTTGCATCAGCCCAACTGCACCGCCCTGGTCCCAACTTCTGATACCAAGATCTTGGTTCAATAGATGGCATATTTTTTCTTAGAATACAACCATCCCATCCCAACCCAACTCTATTTTTGCACATACCCTTAGGAAAAGTGATAAGATTCACTATATCCATTAAATTAAATAATAAAATTTTCCATAACCTAACTTGTAACTGTGGACTTTATAGTTCACCCCCCACATTACCTCAAAATTGCCTTCCTGTTGTTTCAACAAAAGGTGTAGGGTTTTTGGGGCTTGAACTCATATATTAAATTATTTGATTATTATGTTTAAATAAATCGAAGGACCACCCACTTTTGAGAAAAGAGGGAAAACGAATAATAGTGATCATTAGAATGACACTAGAGAACCAGTGTCTATGGATACTAATTAAATGAATAATCACTTGAAAGTAATGAATAGACTGTATTATTAATTAAAGTCAAAGCCTCAAATATCAACATTGGGGGGGGGGGTATTTCTAGAAGTTCATATATATCTAGGAACCAGTGTGGTTCGTCAATAGTTCATTGTTGAGTTAATAACATAAAATCTAAACTAAAATAGATTCAAGACTATGATAACTCAAATAATGAATATTAAAGATTATGAGTTATTGAGCAACAGTAAAGCAAAACACATGAATTACCAAATCATCATTTCTGGCAATAATTTATTCAATGTAAAGATCCTATATGAATTATATGGAAATCAGTAATAATCTTAGCTAAATTTATACGAAATGGGAGTCTTAGCTGTAAGACGATTTCTGTAACGCCATTTCGTCATTCGTCCTCGTGGTCACAGGATCCCAATAAAGAAAGAACCCGAGGTGAATATCACGAATGATGAGAAACAACTTGTCGACTCCTCGTATACACGCTGAAATCAGAGAAATTTAAGTAGCATTTGATTAGGCTACGATTTATTTCAAATATTTATGAAAACGGAGAAATTGTTGAAATTCAACTAACGTTGTGTATTAGGTATCCTTGCTGTATAACGACAGACTACTCACAAATATACAACCCAAAATGATGCATCAAAATGAGAAATATACTTAACACGAGCCAATCAAATACTGAGGTCTGCCGAAATCGCGTCAGCCAGTCCCAGGCGTCCACTGCTTTGTACGTGTAATTACGGGTCGTGGCTTGAATTGTTGACGCGTTATTAACTGGCCGGGCACTATAGAACACGTGGATAGGTAATTGTTAACTGTTAACCGGGTATCAACGTAATTCTTGTCGATAAAAACTCCCCAGTCACTTCCACGTGTCTCGCCACTCTTCACGCCAGGGATGCCTCGTGTGTAATCGCGTCTCCGCCTTCCCTCAATCCGTCTCTCGCATTCACCACAGAAATTATTAATCACGAACAATTCTTTTCCACGCAATTATGGATGTAATACGTTAATGAGAACTGGGTTGCAATTATAGGAACTAAAATATTATCATATTCTCGTTTAATGGTCTTAATAAACGAGAAATGGAGATGATTTTTATTCTACAAAGCATTCGCACGTAACAGATAAAACTGCTACTTGATAACAATTTCAGTTAATAACTCTCGGGTTTAGATTATCGGGAGTCATATTATCCGTAGATAATTATTAAACGGAATACTGATAATTTTAGAGAACCACATTCAATTCTCTAACACATTGGTAATAAACGTGTCTAACTCGACATTATCAGACGCAATGTTGCTACTCGATTTCATGAGAATTCTAGCACTAATACGCAGATGAAATGGTTTAATTTATGTTGACACTACTGTTAGTGAAATTAGTAACTACTGTAGTTAGTATATAATGATGATAATGTATTATAATACAATAGTAGTTTGTTAGTGTTGGAAATTTCCAACATAATTCCGGGGGAAAAAAACTCGGGTCGCAGTGCAATGTTGAGTACTGACGTACCTATCTCTCGAAGTTAGTATTAAGGTTAGTATGTTAGTACGTTAGTACACACATAATGGATGTCCCGTAATTGTCAAGGACATACGAGAATATAAGTCTTGTAAAGGAACTCATGTTAAATGAAAAACATGGAATTGTGAATCATCTAAAGTTAATGAATACTAAAGCCGATAATATACTCTGTGACTGGTGTCGCAATGCCATGTAACGGTTATGTTACTAAGTCTTAAAGTTTTGTAAACTCATAGATGCTCTAGATGAAATAATGTTATAGTTGATAGCCTACACAAACAAATTAAGAATTAAATCATACAATTTAAAGTAACTGAGAATCCACTGTGAGGTGAATGTTTTGGGTCATTGTGACTTGTAACTGATTTGTTACTTGACATCACAACACAGCATCATCATGATTACTCAAATTGGATGGTAAATTATTTGCTCTTAGTCAGAGCTATAATAGGCTTGTAGTTTCCGTTTACATTGTTGAGCAACGGCTCTAGGTGGGCGGGTGCTCGGTGGAACAGAATTGTTGTCCTCGGAAACTGTAGGTGAACTCAGAAAACAAATTCCTAAGAACTGATAACATTATTGTATAAGTTGTATTCTACATTATTATACAGTAAAGTATTATTGGGTCATTCAAGATCAAGGAGACTCTGACACTACAGTATGGTCACTGTCTAGGGTCGCTGTGACTTGTAACTATTGAGTTACTAGACAATAACATCACGGAGCATCATGATCACCCCAAAATCAAATGAGGAAATTTGATTTAATATGCACTGCCGTGCAGTAGTCATTCTGACGGATGGTATAACTAAGTTGCTAAATAGCTAAAATAGTGTAATATTAGAGAACTGAAAAGGTTTACTCATTAAAATCAAGGAAGATTCTGAGTCGACAGTGAGATTAGTAGCCTAGTCATTCTGACTTATGAGCTAATTGAATTGCAGCTTATAGGCTTGACACTGTAAACTCAATAATACATCCTCAACTTTAGGTGAGAATTGAGTTTATTAAATCAGTCTCTATGAGTATAGTCAACTGTAATTGTGAGTACAGACTTGGCTAGTACTCTGTTTACACTAACGAAAGTCCCTAAACCTAGCTAAATAAATGGTTTAAATTTCTAACCTAAGTAGAGGACTAAGCTAATTGTTATAACTCACTAATTCTTAGTGGAGTTACTCTAGCTAAATTGTGAGCAATAATGTACTCGAATTAACATTGTGAGCTGTATTGAGCTCGAATTAACATTGGGAGTTGTATTGAGCTCCTTAACAGGGTGAGCTAGATTGAGCTCGTTAACTGTTAACAGAGTGAGCTATATTGAGCTCATTAACAGTTAAAAGAGTGAGCTATATTGAGCTCGAACTAACGTTGGGAGCTGTATTGAGCTCCTTAACAGGGTGAGCTAGATTGAGCTCGTTAACAGAGTGAGCTATATTGAGCTCGTTAACAGTTAACAGAGTGAGCTATATTGAGCTCGAACTAACGAGGTGGAGTATTATAGCGTTCAATTATCATGGCGAGCAAAATTGAGCTCGAATTCGCATGTGGAACAATAAAGCACTCAATTATTACGTTAATTCACAGGTGAGCTGTAAGATCAGCTCGGGTTATTAGTGCAAGATCCTTGTTGAAGAATAGCGAAGCACGGAATCTAAGCAGTTTCTCTGGTGAGCAGTGCTCGAATTAGCGCGGGGAGCATTGTAGCGTTCAATTATCGTGGCGACCAGTGTTCGTATTAGCATGGAGGAACATTAAAGCGCTCAATTGTTACGCTAACTCAGAGTGAGTTATATTTAACTCGAATTAACAAGGTGGAGCAGTGTAGCGTTCAATTATCATGGCGAGCAGTGCTTGTATTACCATGGGGAACATTAAAGGGCTCAAATATTATGTTAACTGGGTCCGTCTAATTACCACAAGCTAACCATGCTACACAAGCTTCAGAAAGCCTCCTGGCAATACGTTAGTAATGAATAAATATGATATATTTACTCATTATAATGTTGGTGCTGAACGTACAACACGATAAAACATAATTTTAGTCTGAAAAAGTATCTTTTTATACAGAAATTAGACGAAAATAAAGAGCTGGTGACGCCAAATCAAGTCGACGATCCAAGCGTCATTGTTGTGGAGCGACTTATCCAAGACAGATTGTTGCCTGGAGAGTGTTTGCTGGCATATCAGCCTTTTGTACACACGTCGCACTTCTCTGCTCAAATTGTCACAAATTGAAATAATGGTATAAACTACAATAATGCATAGTTGCAATAATATTTAGCATAAATAGCCAGAAAATATTGAAATTGTATTGAAAAATAGGTGTCTGGAAGTGAAATTAACTCCATGGGACAATAGTTTTGTTATATAGATGCTGATGACTATTCGCTGGTATGCGTTCGCTACTTGAACTACTATGCACTTATTTACGTATCCAGAGATTAGTTCAGAGTAAAACCATGTTTTTCCAAATTCTACATTACATTCCATCATTGTAATAGATAAATATGACGTATTTCTTCATTACTTATATAATGCAAGGAAATTTTGGGGTATGATTAGGTAGCTAGGGGTGGCTTTTGGGTAAATACATGGACTCGCTCTGGGTGTGTGTGTGTAGTGTGATATACATTCAATAACATCATTATAGGGGGTAAATATGTCATATATCTTTATTACTTGTGTAATGCTAGAAGGCCGGATTAGCACTAGGTAACTATGGATATAGCTTTGGGAAAATACATGGACCCGATCTGGGTGTGTGGAGAGCTACACACCAGCAAATCAATCGTCTAATTAACATGCATATATATGTTAATTAACCTTCAAGATTTATATGTCAGTAGAAAGGCAGTGATGTAGACATTACTGTAACTACATTTCAAGTAATATATATAATTTATGTGAAAGGCATTATATTTTTAAATAAATAATACTACATAATCGCCGGTATCCGGACACATGAACACTACATTCAATGCCATCATTATAGTCGGTAAATATGTCATATTTCATCAATACTTGTGTAATGCAAGGAGGTTTTATCTTTTTTAAATATAAATATTTCGACTTTAAATATCTTTTAAAATATTTGTCATTAATGTATATATTCTGAAAATAATCATGTACTTTATTTACCCCAAAGTAGAGCACGAATATCGTAGTGTTATATCCTGTGATTAGTAATTTTTTTGCACCCCATCCTCATTCTTTGAAGATTATTTACATTCACTCCTCGCTTGATAAGTTCAAGATCTTTTGCATGAAAATATGTTTTAAATTTTAGAATTCAAATGGAATTAGTAGCGTATAGCCAGCTCTAAGCAGAACTACTACTGTACCAGTAACCAGTAAAACATTTTAATTAACATTTCAGATCAGGTAAGAATTGAGACCACAAAAATGCAGTAGCATTTCAGTCACATTCGCCTATAGTTGAACCATTAAGAATGTGTCTTAAATGTTACCCAAGCACACATGTTTGTGGAGACTAAAGTTATTATCAATAGAAAGCAACAAGGCCAGATGGGTTTATTGCACCATATATGACAGAGGACTTTCTAAGTGAGCAGAAAGACATCAGATTAGTGATGTGAAAGGAATCAGATTCTCTGAATCTTTATCCTGGGAATGTGTGTGTGTAATACTAGATAAGAGAGAAAATTAGGTCGGGAGTCAGTACATTAGACAGCAGATGGTTAGAAAGGCGGAATCCAAGAGCTAACAGCTTTAGCCTATGGGTACAAATAGCAAATATACAAACAATTCATTTCACGATAATCCCGGGGATCCTGTAAATTACTATCCTCCCTTCTCATCCAATATTGTTCTTCCAAAGAAATTACTATCTATCCCTTCTCATCCAAAGTTCATTAAATTTATCAGTTCAATATTTATATATTTACATATTTGTTTGTGTTATATACAAGAAGGTACATTGGATTTGTCAGAGTACATAACAGTGGTGTTCTTACAATTATTGCAAAACCACATAGTTTTGGGCAAGTGCTTAATCTAACAGGGAGAAGGGGGCCGTCTGGCGCCCCTCCTTCCCTTCCTTTCAAATAAATGTTAACCGCATAGAATGTTTCAGTATTACATTGTCATTTTACCCAAGGTAGCACTTTTACTAATGTAAAATGTAATAGCCCCATTGTTAGACTTATTCTCTGGAAGTTACACATTATTACATTTACCCTTGTTACACTTACTAAGTTTAATATACAAGGTTATTCTCAGGATGTTAACCTTCAAGCCATTTTAATCAAACAAGTACAGTGCATTGTTAACTTACAGCGTTAATGTAAATAAGTTATTTTACCCAGGATAAAAGTTTTACCAATGGTTATTACCTTATAGGAATGTATGTACTTAATATGTAAAAGGGATGACTAATTAGCCATTGTAATACCAATCTTTGGACAGCGTTGACTAGCTGGCCATCATTTATTACAGCCAAATCTTCCATCCATAAGGCGGATGGTGTTAGATGGGTTAATATAAAATAGTCATAACTTGTAATTACAGTTCTATAGTTAATGTTGCAGATGTCATAAGATAAACAAGTAAGAAACTTTCATGCAGTGAGAACTTACATACAATATGTAAACTTTCTATATTTAAATTTTAATTTATAATGAAGAAAATGGAGTTAAATATAATGAGATAATTAAACAGAGTACGACAATGTTATTTATTAACAAAAAATTAAGGAAAATGAAATAAACTTGTGCTCTAAATATATAATTTTGGTGTATACTGGCAGCAGGTTTTCTTTTAAACATGTCTCATTGAATATGACTGCATATTCTGTATTTACTATCTTCTGATTTAGGGCTTCTATCCCTCTAACTATTTTCTTAGCATCAGGGCTTAGCTCAAAGAGGAGTTCTCCAAAACTCATTTTCGTAATTTCAAGGTGAAGAAAAGAAGTGAATTACTATAGAATGTATTACACTTATTTATACAACTTGCACGTTTCGAACCTCCATGGTTCATTCTCAAGTGAAAAGAATTTTGATTGATTGATTGATAAAGATTAAGCCACCTAAGAGATGGCACGGGCATGAATAGCCCATAAGTGGTACAATTTTTTTTTTTTTCAGTAATTCTTTTCAGTATTCTGAGGTTGCATTTAATCATCAAGCTGTTATCGCAGGGGAGGATACTGCTTCACAGTCTTTATGAGGAAAAGAATTTTCAGGACTGGTTGTTTTTATACCCGCACTGGGTCAGGTGATAAGACAAAAAAGGTGAAAACATGGGGGGATACGTAAGGGATAAATGAGGGGTGAAACATAAGAATAGATGTAACTGCGGAAGGCCTATATTGGCCCATACGAGGCAGCTCCTATCTACATACAAAGATTAATCAGGTGTAATCGGCCTGTTACGTTGAACAGTGTCTTCTGTGTTGGCATCGTTATGTTCTGGTCTTATCCTTACTCTCATGGTGGGTAGAGTAAATAGTTCCATGATTTGGGTGTTCATGGTTGGTTGTTCTATTCTTATGTGAATTGCTTCAAGAATTTGTAATCTTCTTGCATCTTAGGTTTTGTCTATTATACAGGTAATAGACAATATGGTTTTGTCTATTTTACAGGTAATAGACTATTATACCTGTACAATAGACAAAACCCAAGATGCAAGGAGATTACAAATTCTTGAAGCAGGTCTGTGGTCGCTGTGGTCAGCGACCACAGACCTGTCGCATATAAACTGTATGGCTGTGACATGAACCCTCACATTTATCTCTCGAGTGTATAGATGTTACGAGTTTCATTTAACATCTAAGTGAACAAAAGGTAAAAAATAGATAATAGAAAAAATAGACGGAAAACATATATATGTGATATATATATATGTATGTCTAGCTTTGGAGACAGGTACGTCATTATTTGATTGTAATCTATTTAATGCTAGTAGTTAAGAAATTGAGTCTGAAAATATTTAGCTGTCTACTATAATGTTTTCAATCTTTTTAAGGGGCACCAGCATTGCTACCAGTTGAACTTGCAAGGTGAATGAAACAATTACACCACTTCCCATGACAACACTGCCCACAGTACACTTACCTATATACAACCCCTCCCAGGAAATCCTAATTTAAAGGTCACAGCCTGCATACCCTCATAAACCAAGAGTCAGGCAATGTGCAAGTGAGTCGTGGAAGGTTGATAATGTGATACGAGTATTCCGGGTTGGACATAAATGGTTGGACATATTTTCTTTCGCCTAATGCATCTGCTCATCTACCACTAAGTAGGTACTCAGGAGTTAGCCAGTTTGTTGTGGAGTTGCATCCTGGATGGGGTCAGTAATTCCTACCTGGGGACGTAGTGGGTGGCCTTGATAAAAGCCTAACGTGTATAAATACACTCCGGCTTCCTGTCCCCCGATACAATGAATTTTAAACTAAATTAAATTTCAGGAGGATGGGTTCCTTGCAAAGACATTACCCGGGGATGAAGTATTAATAACATAAGAACATAAGAATGAAGGTAACTGCAGATGGCCTATTGGCCCATACGAGGCAGCTCCTATTTATATCCACCCACTTAATAATATTAATATCCCCTTTGTTATGTCTATTCATCGACTTGTACAATCATGTCACCCCTGATTCTTCAACCTTCCCAGGGAATGTAGCTTAAGCTTTGCCAATCTTTCTTCATTACGACAGGTTTCTAATTTGGGGGATTAGCTTTGTCATCCTACACTGGACGCATTCTAGTGAATTTATATCCATTTTATAGTACGGCGACCAAAACTGAACTACATAATCTAAATGGGGCCTAAACAGAGAAAGATATAGCTGAAGAACAACACCAGGTGTCTTGTTGCTAACGCTTTGATTAATAAATCCCAGTGTCCTATTTGCCTAATTACGAACATTTATGCATTGATTTTTTGGTTTTAAATTCTTACTAATCATAACTCTCAGATCCCTTTCGCAATATTACTTCACAATCTCAACACCATCTAGTAAATATCTTGTAACTCTATCATCATTACCTAGCCTCAAAACCTTACATTTGTCAGCATTAAACTGCATCTGCCAATCCTTTAACCATTTCAAAACCCTATTTAGATCGTCTTGAATTGATAGCGAGTCTTTTTCTGAGCTTATTTCTCTCCCGATTTCTGTATCATCGGCAAATTTGCAAATGTTGCTGCTCAAACCTCAATATAAATCCTTTATATATATTATGAATTACAGAGGTCCCAGGACAGAGCCTCGAGGCACTCTACTTACAACATTTTCCCACTCTGACTTAACCCCATTGATACTAACATTGTTTCCTTTGGTATAGCCATGCCCTAATCCAACTTAATATAGTGCCCCCAATTCCATGAGCGTCTATCTTTTTAATCAGACTTTCATGTGGCACTGTATCAAAAGCTTTGCTAAAGTCAAGGTACACAACATCACATACCTTACCACTATCAACTGCCTCAACCATGCTGGAACAAAATGATAGCAAATTTCTTAAACATGAACAGTAATGTTAAACATAAAGATGACAATTAAAGTTGGGAAGTCTATCGCCCCTGGGGAGGATTACTTTACCCTGCGGTTACTTTTTCTTTCCAAGGTTACGCGGATCAACGTCCCCAGGGGCCCCGGTTTGACCAGGCCTCCTCCCGTTGGTGGTCTGTTCAACAATGCTGTCATTTACACTCATTACAATATATGTGCATAAATAATATATAATTTACTTTCTGAAATAGGTGATAGGTGACGTAAAAGAGGTTTTCGATGTGGATTCAAAATATAACCTATTTAAAAATATTCTAAGGAAAGCCCAGGAATGTAGTATACCATATACTACAGATCCAGATCGAATACTAATGATCCAAAGTAGATAACAAAGGATCTGAAGAACCTTATAGGTAAAGTTAAGAAAGGAGATAGATCACTTGTGTCAAACTATCGGCCAATTAGCCTAACGTCTATTGTGGGAAAGTTACTCGAATCGATAATTGCAAATAAAATGCGTCTTCATCTTGAAAAACATAAATTAATAAATGAGTCGCAACATGGTTTTATATATATAATGGCCGTTCACGTTTAAGAAATTTGTTATCTTTTTATTCTAGCATAGTTGAGGCAGTTGATAGTGGTAAGGATTGTGATGTTATGTACCTTGACTTTAGCAAAGCTTTTGATACTGTGCCACATGAATATAGTATAAATCACTAATATAGTGTTGTCACCTAAAAAATTATGCATTTAGTTCAAAATATTGCTAAGTCGTTCCAGCATATGAGTAGATTGAATGGCCAGTGCTGTGGGTCAGCTGTGTAAGGAAACAGCGTTGGTCAAGGGATTTACAGAGGTAATAATCTTGTATGATATAACTCCAGGCTGGCAGTTGACCGTTGACAGGTTGACCGCGTCAGTTCAAGACCTCAACAATCCATCCCATCGCGGGCCTTTGAATGAGGATATATGCTCAATTTAATTTAGACATTTGTTTTTCTGGACTTCATAGTGAAAGATATGACACAATGTGTTGTTGCTGAGCGTACAAGTCGTGTTAAATATATTTTTAATACAGAAACATACGACTAACATACACATTAAAGCTACGTGATTTAGGAAATACTTGACATAATTTTCAACATTAGATGTTACTGGATTATGCAAGTGTTGTACATGATTTTAGAGTACACGTACAGCTTAATATACACAGTGTAAATTAAGCTATAATATACATATAATGTGTATAATATACACGTGTACACTGCATTACCCACTGCCTGCCCTGACCAAGCTCTCTTCGTATCCATTGTTCTGTTGTTGATGTTGTTTCAGATTTAGCTACTCAGAACGAAGTGTCCATGTAGCACGGGCTATGGTGAGCCCGCAATTGAGTTCGGTTATTCGCGATAACCATGTTTCTGTGATATTTGGGTCTAAGTATAAAATGGAGGAGGGGATTTCTCCTTTTTCCCTGCTAATTTATCGCTTCTGTTTTAGTGTATTGGTTTTAATCTTGTTTTATTAACATTTTCTTGGAGGCGGATGTAGATGCAGAATGCTCACTAGTGAGTCCCATTTCTCAACGGCTTTTCTAATCATTGTAGTCGCGATGGAATGTGCATCTAATGCAGTTGCTGTCGTTGGATTAAAGTTGAGTTTGATGCGCAGGGGTTCAGTAGCTTCACATTCCAGTAAGTAGTGCAATAGTGGCGCCTCTGCTTCTGTTCCACAGATATGACACTCTTTAACTATTGGGTTTATTACCTCCCAGCAGCACTTATAACCAAGTCTGAGTCTCTGCATGGCTACTGCAATGTCTCTGGATATCTTTTTGCCAGGCTTGAAAGAGGAGTAAACAGTGGCTTGTTCGTACCATATCGCAGTGGATCTTCCTTCCGCTACTTTGGCTCTGTGACGACTTTTGATAGTTGAGAATATTTTCTTCTTGATTTGCTCCTTAATCTGTGAGAATCCATTGTTCATTACTTCCCACCTTTTGAACTCAGAGGATTTATTCACTGGCTCCCCCACCTCTCATTAATCTAATGGCAGAGGCTACATTTATTTCTGAAATTCTATCCCTAATACTCTTCAGATTCAATTCCATCCTCATTATCTTAATCACAGCATTTCTTGGGCATCCTAAGATTATTCTCATGGCTTCATTTTGTACCTTCTGAAACTTGCCCATCCTACCTTTACCAAAACAAGAAATAACAGGTGCAGCACAATAAATAAGGGATCTTGCAGTACTCAAGTATATCATTCGTAGCACAGGGACTCCCACTCCACGGGAGACATCTGTCACGCAGGGTGCAGTCGCACCTCCACAGATCTACAGTATCATCTACTGATACTGGTTATGGCTCAAAAGGGCCACCACTTACGGGCTATTCATGCCCGTGCCATCTCTTGGGTGGCTTAATCTTTATAAATCAATCATCATCATCCCATACGCATCCCTTGAAGATTATCTATATTCACTCCTCGCTTAATAAGTTCAAAACCTTTTGAGTGCATGAAAGGATGTTTTAGAACAGACTTGCCTATATAACTCGCAAGCTGAAGTTTATAACTTTTTAACACTCAACCCACCAGGAGACTCGAATCCTGGCCCACAGAGTGGCAGTTACACACTGTATCCACTGCACCATACTTCAAAGCCATAAAGAGAGGTAGGAATTCCGGGGTATTTAAACCACAGAATTCCACTCTCTCCCAGAGGAGAAGCTCATGGAGTGGTCTATATAAGTCCTGACTCTTCAGTCATAGTCGACAGTCCACATCTCCCGCCAACACATCACAAGGCGCAGTGTTTGGGTGCGACACAAACGTCACAAACGTGTGAAAATGCGACACAAACGTCTTAAGGTCAGAGCGGCTCCACTTGACGGTCATGCTATCGGAAAAAGCAATATTCTAAAGGTCCTGAAGGATGTAACTGGCCTCAAACCCGCTCACATTAGTCAGGAAGGTGAAGATATCGTGCTCTACTTTTCATGTGAAGAGGAGCTAGAAAAACTCCTCACTAACGATGTCCTTCGCAAAGAGCACCACCTACATCTTCACTTCCCACGTCAGTTCCTGGCCGGAAGAACTGTTTTTACCAGCAGGATCAGCCAGTGGATTGCTGAGCGACCACAACATCATATCATGGTCAATATCGAGGACGAAAATCCAAACCTGTCGGTATTCAACCTAGAGTTCTGTAACACCGACAAAACATCAATGAAGATTACGTTCACCACCATAGCTGCGGCCACCCAGGCTGCCACACAAGGATTCAACTGCTTCGGCCTAAAAATACCACCCCACCAAATAAAAAAGGAACGATACCATGAGATCCAGCAGTGCTTTAAGTGCTACGAACTCTCCCACCCGACCAACAAATGTCAGCACCCTGTCCAGAGGTACAGCCTGTGCGCACTGGACCATCACTACTCCATATGCAAGGCAACAGTCCATCGCTGCTTGCTTTGTGATGGCAATCACCCTGCAATTTCCTACCGCTGCCCCCGCAGACAGGAAAGCATCAAGGCCCAGGTCAAAGCCAAGAGAAACAACCTTTCTACCTCCTCGACCAGAGCCCCAAGCGTTCAACCCACAACCTTAGCTCTCACTAATCGCCCAGAAGACTTTCCAGTCTTACCAACATGTGGCTCCTCCCAGCAGGCGACACAGCCTTCTCATTGGGGATCCAAAGTCCCACAGGCTCCTTCACAGCCCCCTGCATCGCATGCAGGCATTATCCCTGGTCTTCTTAAACTAGCGGAAAGGCTTGCAGGACCTGACAACCAGCGCTTTGTTAGTGAACTGAACGCATTATACATAGACAATGGCCTGGCCCCCATAATAGCCACTAGCGTAAATCTCACTGCCTCCTCTACCACTCCGGAGACTACCACCAGGACGACCGTGCGGTCAACTTCAACACCGACTCCAGAACCGCCCATGACCCGGGCGACACAAACAGAAGTAATTCCTTCTCCAGCTCCCACCACTCCTACCATCACAGTCTCAGCAGCCGCGCTAGCAGACGTGCTGTCTACAAACGATAACAGCACCACCAGCGCTCCTGAAATAGCTACAACCACCAATCAACGACACCTAAGCCTACCTAAGGCTGCGAGGCGAAAGACAAAAACACCCACTACAGAGGTTACGGACTCCTCAGACGAGGAAATCATAGCAGGAGCTCCACCGCGGCATCACAAATACGACACATACACGGTTCAAGACTTCCTCATGGATGCCACGTCACCAAACTCCAGCGAAAGCCCTACTCAGCCAAAGTCGCAGGCAAAGAAAAATTGGAAAACCTAGAGGTCGACACAAATCACACCAGCTCCATAACTGGTATAGCCAGCCCTCCAGGCTGAAAACCATCCATCGCCAGATCTCTAGTATCAGCTACTGGTACAAAAAATGGCTCTAAAGAGCCTCCACTTACGGGCTCACCATAGCCCGTGCTACTGGAAATTATTGTTCTGAGTAGCGAATCTTAAACAACAACAACACTCTCTCCCAGGCAATGAGATGGTGAAGGACCTCTGGTGTTCTTTAATCGAGCCTTGTTATGTGGGAAAACTCGGTGTAAATGCTCAATGCACAGATTTGCCTATATAACTTACAAGCTGAAGTTTATAACTTTTTAACAGGTGCAGTGGAAACAGGTGCAGTGGATACAGTGTGTACCTGCCACTCTGTGGGCCAGGGTTCGAGTCTCCTGGTGGGTTGAGTGTTAAAAAGATATATATATATATATATATATATATATATATATATATATATATATATATATATATATATATATATATATATATATATATATATATATATATATATATATATTAGTATATTTTGGTAGCAGTCTTTCCTGTAGACATATGTTATTAAATATGACCGAAAAAGTAAGATTAATAATTCTAACACGAATTTTCTCAATTTTCCTTATGTTTGTTTTTACTGATGACGGTAAATGAAAAATCAATTTTCCAAAATTCATTCTTTATTTCTTAGTCTGACGCGACACTTGAGCGCGTTTCGTAAAACTTATTACATTTTCAAAGACTTTAGTTACACACACTGAACAGAGTTTAAACAGCTTTTCTTTTTTATACCTGCATTTGGGTGAGGTGACATGTTACAATGGTTTGGGGTGAGGTGAGAACAAACACAGAACACGAAACAATGGGTATAAGCTAAAGGAAGAATAGATCTGTAACTGCAGAAGGCCTATTGGCCCATATTTCTTGATGTTTCTATATTGGAGCGGAGTCTTGAAGTGGGTAGAATATAGTTGTGCGTTAATTGGCTGTTGATTGCTGGTGTTGACTTCTTGATGTGTAGTGCCTCGCAGATGTCAAGCCGCCTGTTGTCGCTGTATCTATCAATGATTTCTGTGTTGTTTGTTAAGATTTCTCTGGTGATGGTTTGGTTGTGGGAAGAGATTATATGTTCCTTGATAGAGCCCTGTTGCTTATGCATCGTTAATCGCCTGGAAAGAGATGTTGTTGTCTTGCCTATATATTGAGTTCTTTGGGGCTTACAGTCCCCAAGTGGGCATTTGAAGGCATAGACGACATTGGTCTCTTTCAAAGCGTTCTGCTTTGTGTCTGGAGAGTTTCTCATGAGTAGGTTGGCAGTTTTCTTGGTTTTATAGTAAATCGTCAATTGTATCTTCTGATTTTTGTCTGTAGGGATAACGTTTCTATTAACAATATCTTTCAGGACCCTTTCCTCCGTTTTATGAGCTGTGGAGAAGAAGTTCCTGTAAAATAGTCTAATAGGGGGTATAGGTGTTGTGTTAGTTGTATCTTCAGAGGTTGCATGGCGTTTCACTTTCCTTCTTATGATGTCTTCAATGAAACCATTGGAGAAGCCGTTGTTGACTAGGACCTGCCTTACTCTACAGAGTTCTTCGTCGACTTGCTTCCATTCTGAGCTGTGGCTGAGAGCACGGTCGACATAAGCGTTAACAACACTCCTCTTGTACCTATCTGGGCAGTCACTGTTGGCATTTAGGCACATTCCTATGTTTGTTTCCTTAGTGTAGACTGCAGTGTGGAAACCTCCGCTCCTTTCCATGACTGTTACATCTAGAAAGGGCAGCTTCCCATCCTTCTCCATCTCGTAAGTGAAACGTAACACAGAATTCTGCTCAAACGCTTCTTTCAGCTCCTGCAGATGTCTGACATCAGGTACCTGTGTAAAAATGTCGTCAACATACCTGCAGTATATGGCCGGTTTCAAGTTCAAGTCGACTAAGACTTTTTCCTCAATAGTACCCATGTAGAAGTTTGCAAACAGGACGCCTAGGGGAGAACCCATAGCGACCCCATCTACTTGCTTATACATGTGCCCATCCGGGCTCAAGAAGGGTGCCTCCTTAGTACAAGCTTGTACCAGAAAAATATCCTGAGGTGCCTCCTTAGTACATGCTTGTACCAGAAAATATCCTGAGGAAACTACTCCAAGCTTGTACTAAGGAGGCACCCTTCTTGAGCCCGATGTATATATATATATATATATATATATATATATATATATATATATATATATATTA
>WNGS01005490.1:77848-92439 GCA_020271785.1 Procambarus virginalis
CCCCCTTTCTCCAATTCTTTGTGTTTTTCCGCATATATATATATATATATATATATATATATATATCTTATATATATATTATATATATATATAATATAATATATATATATAATATAGATATATATATATATATATATATATATATATATATATATATATATATATATATATATATATATATATGTCGTACCTAGTAGCCAGAACTCACTTTTTGGCCTACTATGCAAGGCCAGATTTGCCTAATAAGCCAAGTTTTCCTGAATTATATTTTCTCTAATTTTTTTCTAATGAATGATAAAGCTACCCATTTCATTATGTATGAGGTCAATTTTTTTTATTGGAGTTAAATTAACGTAGATATATGACCGAACCTAACCAACCCAACCTAACCTAACCTAACCTATCTTTATAGGTTAGGTTAGGTTAGGTAGCCGAAAAAGTTAGGTTAGGTTAGGTTAGGTAGGTTAGGTAGTCGAAAAGCAATTAATTCATGAAAACTTGGCCTATTAGGCAAATCGGGCCTTGCATAGTAGGCTGAGAAGTGCGTTCTGGCTACTAGGTACGACATATATATATATATATATATATATATATATATATATATATATATATATTATATATATATATATAGATATATATATATATATACATATATATATAGATATATATATATATAGATATATATATATATATATATGCGAACAAGCCTGAATGGTCCTATCTTATAGGTTAGGTTGGTTAGGTAGCCGAAAAAGTTAGGTTAGGTAGGTAGGTTAGGTAGTCGAAAAGCAATTAATTCATGAAAACTTGGCCTATTAGGCAAATCGGGCCTTGCATAGTAGGCTGAGAAGTGCGTTCTGGCTACTAGGTACGACATATATATATATATATATATATATATATATATATATATATATATATATATATATATATATATATATATGCGAACAAGCCTGAATGGTCCCCAGGACTATATGCGAATGAAAACTCATACCCCAGAAGTGACTCGAACCCATACTCCCAGGAGCATTGTTCGCATTTGTGTTCCTCACGTGTTGCCCCAAAAAATGAGGTGATTTGATAAAATGCTATTCCCAAGATAACCATCCAAGTGCCGGCGGGGAAGTGGTTCATATAGCTCAGGCTATCACTTCCTTTTGTCCGGTCGTGATGGTCAAGTGGTTTAAGGCGTCCCTGTACATACAGTTGCGTTGCTCCTGGAGTATGGGTTCGAGTCACTTCTGGGGTGTGAGTTTTCATTTTCATATATATATATATATATATATATATATTATATATATATATATATATATATATATATATATATATAATATATATATATATGTCGTACCTAGTAGCCAGAACGCACTTTTCAGCCTACTATGCAAGGCCGATTTGCCTAATAAGCCAAGTTTTCATGAATTAAAATTTTCTCAATTTTTTTTCTTATGAAATGATAAAGCTACCCATCTCATTATGTATGAGGTTAATTTTTTTTATTGGAGTTAAAATTAACGTAGTTATATGACCAAACCTAACCAACCCTACCTAACCTAACCTAATCTATCTCCATAGGTTAGATTAGGTTTGGTAGCCGAAAAAGTTAGGTTAGGTTAGGTTAGGTAGGTTAGGTAGTCGAAAAAACATTAATTCATGAAAACTTGGCTTATTAGGCAAATCGGGCCTTGCATAGTAGGCTGAGAAGTGCGTTGTGGCTATTAGGTACGACATATATATATATATATATATATATATATATATATATATATATAATATATATATATATATATATATATATATATATATATATATATATATATATATATATATATTATATATATATATATATATTGTTATGGTGCCCTCTCCTATTTTCTTCCGTTTGCCTGCTTTAAGAGTCATATCAGCTCTCCCTACAGATTCTCTGAGGTACGGGGAGTCTGTGGATACATGTGGCGACCAGATCGGCCGCCAGTTAAGGGAGAAATTTACATTATGTGTTGTAGGTAAAGGGGAAAGTGGCGCCCTCATAATAAATGAAACAGTATCCCTTACTGCAGATATGACGTTTTGTAAGGGACACTAGCTGATCGGGGGCGACCAATCAGAGCCCGCCGTGACGTCACCAAGTGTCCCGGGTGGTGCCAACGTCAGAGTTGACCTGACTGTTGAGGTGAGAGGACACGCCTCGGTCAGCTCTCAAGGATTTGAGGCTCTACAAGACTTATTCAGTGGATTAGAGCTGGCCATCGCAGCCCACCATAGATATTGGAGCCCCTGCGCTTCTGGGAAGCAAAAAGGAACCAAGTTCATTTAGCAAAGGAGTGCCAAACTTGGAAAATAGTCGGCGACGACGCTGGGCGGCGACGCTGGACAAAGGGTCTGGAAGGTGCAGCGGGCAGGCCTAACTGTGACTGGGTCACATCCACTGAGGGTTTTGGAGGGGACGACACCATTCCTAGGACAAGAAGCAACGCCTTGTGGAAGGGACGAGTGTGTGAATATAGTGATTAGCTCAGTGCCTATTGGTGAACCAGGATTGGGATAGCTGAATCTCAGGATTGGAACGGCGACGACGCGAAGGCTTCACGACACCTGAGGACCTATGGAACGTTCCTGGATCGTCAAGGATCGATTCAGGAAGCGTGGGAACCTCACACCATCGAGGGACAGGCGTCGTGAGCTAGGAATGTAAAGGTAGATCATTTTCCCTCCCATTACCCCTTGTGTGAGTAGGCTAGATAGGCCACGATATTTACTTATGTATGTGGCAGTGTGACATTAATACTTTGGTAGTAGAATAGGCTGCAGGGCAGCTTGTATCCAGGACTGTTGGAGAGGACAGTGTGCGTGGACGGCAAGACAGTGGAAGGAGAGGTGGCGAAGAGGCCCTTCTGTGAGAGTGTGTGACGCCTGTCTATCTGCCCAGTTGAAGGAGTGGTTGGAGGTCGTGGAAGAAGAGTTGCAGACGATCTTCAGATTTATTATCATTATTTTCATTTTCATGTATTGCTTGTGATTGTATGTGTGATCATGTAATTTGTGTCAGTAAATTCACACATTTTATCATTGTGTTTAAGTGTACCTCCATTATAATATTTCTCTATGAGTATACACGAAGGTTATCATAGTATCACCTAGGGAACACCACGTTCTCTATAGAAGTTCTTATTGCCTGGAGAGTGGTAAAACAGCACAGACTTATATAAAAGTGTACCCTTAGCTATCCGATCAGTATCAGAGCCTGAATGGTGGCAACAAGTAACGTAGTGGCTGGTGAGAGGTAAAGCCACACAGACTTTTATGGGAGAGTACCCTGGGCCGACAGTCCAATAGCAGATCTATGGAAGTAGCAACACTCTGGCAACAAACAGCATAGAATACACCCACTGAATTGCATCGCTGGGGTGCAGATATACTAACCCAGCTGGCGACCTTGTTAAGAAGATAGAGAAGACAGGCGGGAAAGGAGTTCCTGCAACCTTTTTGTCTGGCAGGCAAGACTCAGGGAAGTTATTGTTATAAGGTAAGCCTGAGTCTTCCTTCACTCCTCCACGTGTCTAGGCCGGAACTATTAACAGCAGTTTCCCCGTGTTTGACTGAAGGGCTCCCAGGGTGAATCAGTGGCACCCCCTTTAGTGTTGGGAGCAAAGACCTGCGGAGGTGGGCATTGTTGGTCCTCTCCTGTGGAACCAAGGAGACTCCGGTGAATCCCGGGAGTCGGAGGGGCTGAGTATTTGGCCCTTTGAGCCCCTAGTAGCCGAGTGCTAGCAGAGCCCCGGCCCACCCTCCATGACAAGAACTGGCGACTTTGCCAGGATTCGAACCACGGTAGCCAAGAACTGGAAACTTCGCCAGGAAGCGTGGATCAGGCTACAGTGTTGCCATGGTATGGTAATCAAGCTGCAGTGTTGCCCAAATTTCAAGACAGTGTTGCCAGGGTAATAATACAGTGTGGCCAGTGAATTCAGTGGTACTGTTACCCAACCAGCTAAGGGACTGAAACGGTGAAGTTAGTACCTACTAACTTGTCTGTGCTGTCGTGTATGCTCGATGATATAGAGATGGAGGAGGACAAAGTAAAGAAATTTATTAACACAAGGGGCGAGAGAATTTTGGAAGACTGCAGCAAGGCCCAGCTCCAATAAGTGGCAAACCACTTTGGGATCAGGTTGAGGACGACTACGGTTGCGGAGCGAAGGATAGAGATCATGGCACAGCTAACAGCTCGAGAGGAGCCATCTCAAGAAATGCCATCTCAAGGAGAGCCGTCCCAAGAAGAGCCGTCGCAAGGTGAACCGTCTCGACTGGAGCCACCCCAAGCGCCTACCAGCGTGGAGAGAATTCACAGTGAACATGGGAGCAGTGGAAGGTCCAGCTGTAGTAAGAGGAGCCTGCAACTGGAAATAATGAAGATGCAACTGGAAGCCCAGCTGCGACGAGAGGAGAGAGAAGCACAAATGTAGCGAGAAGAGCGTGAGCGAGAAGCACGGCTGCAGCGAGAGGAACGTGCAGCTGAGCTGCAGCGAGAGGAGCGTGAGCGAGAAGCACGGCTGCAGCAAGAGGAATGTGCAGCTGAGCTGCAGCGAGAGGAGCATGAGCGAGAAGCACGGCTGCAGTGAGAGGAACGTGAAGCTCGGCTGTGGCGAGAAGAAGGAGAGAGACAACTGCGACTGGAGGAAAGAAAGGCAAAGAAAGAAGTCGAATTGCGTCGCATTGAGTGTGGTCTGGGCTCACTACCTGCACTGCGGGATGACTTCAAGGTAAGGGAACGTGACTTACCTACGTTCGAACCACAAGAAGCTGAGGCGTTCTTCGAACACTTTGATTGGATAACAACTCTGAAGAAGTGGCCAGAAGACGATTGGGCTGCTCTGGTCCAATGCAGGTTGACTGGTGAGGCCCGGGAAGCCTACAGCATGCTGGACCTAGAGGAGTGTGCTAGTTACGACGCAATTAAGAATGCAGTGCTCCACTCATTCCGGCTGACTCCGGAGATGTACCGGAGGCAGTTCAGAGAGTGTACAAGAGCGTCGGGAAAGTCTTACGCCGAGACCGTCAGGGATATGGAATGGAAATTCCTACGATGGTTGACGGTGGAGGAAGCGGAGTCGGCGGATGAGATCAAACGACTGATAGTGATGGAGAAGTTTATGTTAATGCTCCATCCTGAGTTGCGAGTAAGGGTGAGAGAAGCAGGTATTAAGGACCTAAAGGCTGCAGCGGACCGAGCCGACATGCTGGAAGAGGCACTACATCTCAGGAGGGAGGGGCCGCCCAGACACTCGCCTTACCCCAGGTCGGGAGGGAACTTTAGGAGTTCAGGAGGAGCGAGGACGGGTGGGGACTCTCCCAAGAGTAGTGTACCCAATGAAGTAACCCGGTTCAAGAGCTCAAGGGATGCAGGGAGGAAACCCCAAGCTGTGAGTAGTGTACCTAGCTCGGGAGCGAGTGCTGCTGCCCGGGAACCGACGACGGGGAGTCCTAGGAGAACCCAGGGAACCTCTACCATTGGTGCTACCAGGGTGACTGGTAAAGGGTCGCCCAGGAGAGGTGGTCGGTGTTACAACTGTGGGGGACGAGGACACTTTGCAAGGGAGTGCAGTCGCCCCAGGCACGGAGGGAACGTGGCTTTCGCGAGGATAGGAAGCGGAGAAGCCAACGATAATTCAGGTGATATGCCAGTGATAAGGGAGAAGAGGATTCACCCCTTTGTGTGTGAGGGGACGGTGAAGATAAGAGGAGCTGATCCTGTGCCAGCAAGGATGCTGAGGGACACTGGATCCGACTTCACCCTTGTTAGTGAATCCCTCTTCCCCAAGGACTACAGAAGTTCCAGTACAGGGGAAGCCCTGATAAGGACGTTGGGGGGACAAGTGAGGATGCCCCTTCATAAGGTGACTCTTAATTCAGACTATGGTTGTCAGACTCTCCTGGTAGGGGTGCTTTACTGCCCAGGATGGAAGCTCAGGTGATCCTAGGGAATGACTCCTGTGAGGGATGTGTTCTCCCGAATTTGATTAAAGGTGAGGAGTGTATAGAGCCCTATCGACAGAGCAGCAGGACGGGCGCCAGCAGTGGCGAAACGGAAATTGCGAGAGTGGCATTTCCGGTATGCGCGGTGACGTCGGGACGAGACGTCAGGGAAGATGATGTGAGCGGATCCAGTCACGCCGAAGAGAACATGCCGGGTGACCTGGGGCTCGATCGTTTGTTCCGAGAAGAGGCCAGAGGACAAGCGACAGGTGAGGAAGGGTCGGATAGGAGTGTTCAAGTTGCTCTCACCAGTCCTCTAGGTATTGACTGCACCCGTCTAGGTGAGCTGCAAAAGGAAGAGTTTCCTGAGTTGGTACGGGAGGCTGAAGGAGGTCTCGCCGGACCCGAGTCACCGACTCACTTCTTTGTGGAGAAGGGAGTGCTAATGAGGCAGTGGAGACCGGTTAGGGAAGAAGCGGGTGATGATATGCTGAGAGTGAGGCGTCAGGTGGTGGTGCCGGCGCGGTACTGAAGCTTGCACACTCAGTGGATCCAGCGGGTCACTTGGGAGTGACCAAGACCTTAAGCAGGCTTCGGGAACATTTTTATTGGCGGGGCATGGACGCAGATGTAAGAAGAATTTGCAAGACGTGTTTCCCATGCCAGAGAGCAGGGAAGAACGTCCCCGCCATCCCGAAAGCACCTTTGGTTCCAGTTCCTGCGTTTGGCCAGGCGTTTGAACGCCTAATAATCGACGTCGTGGGACCATTACCTAAGACATGAAAGGGAAATAATTACTTATTGACTATCATGTGTGCTTCGACGAGATTTCCAGAGGCGATTCAAGTGTGGAAGGTGACATCGAGGTGCGCCATGGGACACCTTCAGCGGTTCTTTGCTTGGGTAGGTGTGCCCAAGGAGATCCAGTCCAACTGTGGAAGTGTTTTCCAGTCGAGGTGGTTTAGGCAGGCTATTGCGAGCTGGGGAATAGCCCAACTACGATCGTCTCCTTATAGACCTCCATCGCAGGGAGCGATTGAGAGGTTCCATTCCACTCTGACGACCATCTTCAGAATGTATTGTGCAGAACAGGGAGCGGAATGGGATGAGGCTGTCTGTCCAGCCCTGTTTGCGATCCGGGATGCTATAGTTGAGTCTCTGGGATTCTCTCCATTCCAGCTAGTGTTTGGGCACGAAGTAAGGAGCCCGTTATTGATGCTGAAGGAGCAGTTGACGGCGGAGAAAACATTAGTGACAGTGGAAGAGAATGTGCAGAAATTCCATGAACGATTGGAAACGGCGAAGGAATTGGCTGCTGATCACCTGAAGACAGCTCAAGAGAAGATGTCGATCTGGTACGACAAGAAGGCTGTCCCAAGGGAGCTCGAGACAGGAGCCAGAGTGATGATGTTGCTACCTGGGAGAGGTAGAGTGACGGAATCACGCTTTGGTGGTCCATACTCGGTTGTTCGGCGTGTTGGTCCTGTGAGTTATGAGATCAGCAAGCCGAATCGCCCCAACAAGTCACAAGTATGTCATATCAATCGTTTGAAGCCATACTTCCCAAAGGAGCAAGAGAGTGCGGGAGTGAAGGGAGCAACACAGTCGCAGGAAGGGAAATTGGCTCTGTGTATGGAGATGAGCCAAGTGTTGCCAGCAGAGGAAAGAAAGTGGGCCCATGCCGATGGTATGCACCTGTCAAATACAGAGAGTTTGGTACATCTAGAAGAGAGGCTGCGTCATCTGGATAAAGGGAAAAGGAGAGATCTAGTGACCCTGATACGAAGGAACAAGTCGCTCTTCACAGATGTGCCCCGACGGCATAAGAGTGTGGTGCACGAGGTGGATGTGCGCGGAGGAAACCCAATCAAGCAGAGCGCTTATCGGGTAAGTCCTGAGAAGAGGAGGATCATGCGACAGGAGGTGGAATATCTGTTAGCGAATGATCTCGCTGAGCCCAGCAACGGTGAGTGGAGCTCGCCCTGTGTGCTGGTCAAGAAGAGTGACGGGTCATATCGTTTTTGCACCGACTATCGCAGAGTGAATTCCATAACCATGTCGGATTCTCACCCAATGCCCCGAATAAGTGATTGCGTTGACCAAGTGGGAAACGCAAGGTTTGTCACCAAAGTCGACCTGCTAAAAGGGTATTATCAAATCCCTTTGTCTCCGAGTGCGAGAAAGATCTCAGCGTTTGCTACTCCAGACGGATTGTACCAGTACAAAGTACTTCCGTTTGGTATGAAGAACGGCGGAAGTTGTTTCCAGAGGATGATGAACGAAGTGCTAAAAGGGATGGATGGCTGTGCCGTGTATATAGACGACATAGTGGTGTACGCCGATAGCTGTAAACAACACATGAATCGACTGACGGAGTTATTCCAACAGTTGGAAGAAGCGAACTTGACAGTTAATGTGGCCAAGAGCAAATTCGGAAAGGCCCGTTTAGAATACTTATATATTGTCGTGGGTCAAGGGAAAGTGACTCCAGTAGACCAGAAAGTGAAGGCAGTCAAAGAATATCCGAATCCCAGGACGAGAAAAGAATTGTTATGATATCTAGGGGTGATCGGATACTATAGAGGATTTTGCAAGAACATCTTGACAGTGACACACCCTCTGACTGAATTGCTATCTAAGAACGTTAGATGGAAGTGGGGGGAAGCATGCCAGGAGTGCTTTGAGAAGATTAAGAAGTTATTAACCGAAGCGCCAGTGCTGATTTCGCCCGACTTTGAGTCAGACTTTATCTTGTACGTCGACGCTAGCGACGTGGGAATTGGGGCCATGTTAGCTCAAGAGAAGGACGGAGTCCACCGTCCAGTGGCATTCTACTCGAAGAAATTCGAAAAGTACCAAAGGGCTAATAGTACAGTGGAAAAGGAAGCCTTAGCCCTGATCCTGGCACTGAAGCATTTCAACGTCTATGTGGGTGGAGGTACTAGACCGGTGCAAGTGTTCACCGATCATAACCCCTTGACGTTAGTTGACGTTAGTGCACAGGATGAAGAACACGAAACAAAGGCTGACAAGATGGGCCCTACTGTTACAAGAGTACTGGCTAGAAATCAGGCACATTAAAGGAAGGGAGAATGTGGTAGCAGATGCCCTCTCCCAGATTTACTAACCGATATGATTATTATTTTAAGGGAAGGGGTATGTTACGGTGCCCTCTCCTATTTCTTTCGTTTGCCTGCTTTAAGAGTCATATCAGCTCTCCCTACTGATTCTCTGAAGTACGGGGAGTCTGTGGATATATGTGGCGACCAGATCGGCCGCCAATTAAGGGAGAAATTTACATTATAAGTTATAGGTAAAGGGGAAAGTGGCGGCTGATAATAAATGAAAGAGTATCCCCTACTGCAGATATGACGTTTTGTAAGGGACACTAGCCGATCGCGGGCGACCAATCAGAGCCCGCCGTGCCATCACCAAGTGCCCCGGGCGGCGCCAACGTCAAAATTGACCTGACTGGAGGTGAGAGGACGCGCCTCGGTCAACTCTCGAGGATTTGAGGCTCTACAAGCCATATTCAGTGGATTAGAGCTGGCCATCGCAGCCCACCATAGATATTGGAGACCCTGTGCTTCTGGGTCAAAAAAGGAACCAAGTTCATTTAGCAAAGGGATGCCAAACTAGGAAATAGTCGGCGATGACGCTGGGCGGCGACGCTGGACGAAGGGTCTGGAAGGTGCAGCGGGCAGGCCTAACTGTGACTGGGTCACATCCATTGAGGGTTTTGGAGGGACGACACCGTTCCTAGGACAAGGAGCAACGCCTTGTGGAAGGGACGAGCGTGTGAATATAGTGTTATGATCTCAGCCTGCAGGAGAAACGAGTCTCACCCTTTGAGAGTTATTCAGCAAGCCTGACCTAACTGGAAGGTCCAGGAATTATAGAGGCGATAACACAGATGTAAGATGGTGTGTTGAATTTATATAAAAGTTTGAGATTATGGGCAATGAACTAGAAAACAGGTAAATGACTTGTTGGAAGATGTGGACAAGTTACTGGAGGCGTGAGGCTCGCTTGTGGAGGGCGATGACCTCACTTGAGGCCAGACATCGCAGGGGAGGAGCCGCGCTTTGACGAGCTCCCGCCAGGAGGGAACCCCTAGTGATATTATCTCCAAGAGAAGAGAAGGTGCAGACGTTCCAGCTGTTGAATCGAGCTGAAGACGTTGTGGTCTCAAGTCCTGGACGGTGAGGAGAGAGTATTAAGCCGCCCAGTGACAGTTTTGTGGGCTGTGACAAGCGCCCTGGTCAGACGTCGTCAGAGGGAGAAGCGCCCTCGACCAGATAATCTGTGGTAAGCCCGATTTAAGCCAGTTCATAGTGTTTGCTTGTAGTTGGTCGTGTGCCCAGCGACAGTAGCGATGTTTATTTTCAAGTTAGAAATGTTTTGGTATGGCAGAGAGCCTAAAATAAGAGAGTGAAGTGCAGAGAGTCCGGGATGAAAGATGAGTATGGAGGAGAGTATGGAGGTGAGCGCGGAGCGACGTCCGTCTTCTCTGAGCGCTGGCGGGCAACTGAAGGAGCCCGGCTCCTGAGGGAGGAGGCCCCTCCCAGCGTGAGTGAGGCTCGCCCAGCGAGGTGGCGCATGGACTCGCCCACGGGGGAGTCCACTCTCATTAAATGTAGAAGACAGAGAGAGATTGGAGACAAAGATGTTGTATGATTAATTTTGTTTATGTGTTAAAAAGGGAAACAATTTATTGGAGTGCAAATGGGTTGCAGGTTTGTCCTTTGGGGAAGAAGTTGCTGAGGACTTGGAAGCCAGCACAGAGGGAGTGGTTGATGAGACTCCAAGGCAGGGGAGGAGAGGACCCCGAGCTATGAAGAAGCAGTGAGGAGGAGTGTCACGTGCTTCTGCAGAGGTGGTGAAGTGCCACAGTTATTCGAGGAAACTTATGGTGCAGCAGCCAGGAGAGCTGTGGATGATCCTAATAGGAGTAGGGAAGCACCATAGTTGTTCAAGGAATCTTCATGGTAGCAGCCTGGAGGAGCTGCAGAGGATTCTGGTGTTTAAGCCCTGAGGAACCTGAAGTTGTCAGGGTAGTGAAATAGTTCTAAATGATCACTTGTATGGAGGTGAGAGTGTTTGTCATTAGCGTGAACGACGCAGTGAGAGGTGAGTGATCGTTTGCCATTTATGTGCCAAGAAGTGTATATTGAAGTTTAGAGTTACAGACGTAGGCAGGAGTACCTACAGATATATATGTATTCTAAGACTGATAGAATGGTCAATTGATTCGTTGTGTGGCACGGATCATTTATACTGATATATATATATGTATGTTATTGCTTTCAAATGCTGATTTGCCTTATATGTGTTTATAGGTATATATATATGTATACATTCTCTTGATGGTAGTGTAACATTATATTGTAAGACTTAATCTACTTGAGGAGGTTGATAATATTAGGTAATACCAAGAGATAGGATACCACTTAGCAAGCTGAGGATAGAGTTCTGATGGTGTTGGAGTGCAACCTGATTATAATAGTACAGAGTATAGGATTCATCATTATTATTATATGTATGCGTGTATTGTATATGTACTTCGTCCAGTAAATGTATCCAAATTTGCTGGTGTTTGCACTTGTCCCAGTGAGGCTTCCCAGGAAATAGTAAAGAAGGAGAGAGAGAGAGCAAGAAACAGGAACCACTGCTGTGGACAGGGTAAGACAGAAGTCTAGTAAGACAAAGGGGATTGAGGAGGTCATATTCCATAAGGAGAGAGTGGGGAGTCACAGCGGCTCGAGTGGGTGTGTGCACGTGACAACAAGGCTGCGTGTTGGAGCCGCATCCCCTAAACGTGTGACGTTGAGCCCCTCTCCAAGAGCCAGAAGTGCCTAGTGTGATCTCCTAGTGAAATATGAGCATTTGTCGAGTTGTGGGTTGGGTGGTCCGTCAGCGGTAACACCACCAATCCACCACCGCAACAAAATTGGGGGCCTGTCCGGGAGAGTGAACTGACACACCCACACCCTGTCCAAGAGTGGATTTGTACACCCTTGCTGAAATAGATAAACTGTGTGACCGCAGGTGTATATTCTCTCTCTTGGGAAGACTCACAGGACAAGATGGATAAGGTGCAAGCATTTGTGGAATCAGGCAAGCCTGAGGACTTGGAAGGTTGCACGAGGGATCAATTAAAACAGATAGCAGAAAAGTGTGGCATTAGGTTGAAAGCATCTAAAGTGGCTGGGATGAAGGATGAGATCCTTAGGCAGTTAAGAGCCAAAAGCGAAGCGGCAGAGCTAGGAGCCCAGAGAGGAGCTGAAAGTGGAAAGGAGGATGATGGGCAGGATGAAGTGAGATCCCAGGGATCGAGTAGGAGCAGCAAGAGTAGCCGCAGTAGCAGGAGTAGCCGGAATAGGAGCTTGGAGAGATTCCAGTTAGAGCTCCAGATGCAGCGAGAGGACAAGGAGAGACAGTTCCAGCTGGAAAAGATGAAATTAGAACTCCAGATGAAAATGAGCAGAGAGAACCAGAAAAAGGGAACTGGAGTTGGAACAGGAGAAAGAAAAAAAGAGAAAACCAGAGTAAGGGAACTGGAGTTGGAACAGGAGAAAGAAAAGGAGAAAGCAAGACTAGAGGTCGAAAAAGAGAGAACAAAACAAATGCAAATAGAAGCGAATAGAACCTTGGCTGAGCAAAGGATCGAACATGGGTTGCCAGAGAGCACCACCCAGGTATCACGCTCACCAGATGTTAGGGTTAGGGAGAAGGACATTCCCTTGTTTGTTCCAGAAGAGGCAGAGAGCTTTTTCGAGCACTTTGAAAGGTGGCCAGCATCAAGGAATGGCCACAGGAGGAATGGGCCCAGCTGGTCCAGTTAAGATTGACCGGTGCAGCCAGAGAGGCTTACACCCAATTGTCTCTAGAAGAGTGCCAGGATTATGCCACAGTAAAGAGCAGCATATTGCGCTCGTTCCAGTTAACCCCAGAAGCTTATAGGAAGCGTTTCAGAGAGATGATCAAAGTTGGAGCATGTACGTTTGCTGAGACAGCAAGGGATCTGGAGAGACGATTCCAGAAGTGGATTGAAGCTGCTGGAGTTGGATCTTACGCTGACCTGAAGCAATTGATGGTCATGGAGAAGTTCTTGGAGATGATGCATCCCGAAACAAAGTTCAAGATCCAAGAAGCAGGGATAAAGGAGGTGAGAGATGCCGCAGATAGGGCGGATATGATTACGGAAGCATATAAGAGCTTGAGGGAGAACAGAGTGAAGAATGAGGTGAGACGCAGCAATGGCAGATCCAGTGGAGCCTGGGGAGGAAGAAATTACGAAAGACCCAGAAGAGTCTGGGGTGAGAAGAATTTTGATAAATGGGCGGATAAACGTAAGTACCCTAAAACTCAGAAGAGTAGGTCGCGCACTTCGTCTGAAAGTGAAGATGAAGGAGCTAAACGAGAGACAAATCATTATCCAGGAAATCAAGAGTCCAGTAAAGCCCCACAGAGTGCAGGTAGTGTACCTGGCCCGAGGAACTCTCATGCGAGTGGACAAAGTCAGAACCACTCTGGTACATATAGAAGAGACTTTTCCCAGGTGAGATGTTACAACTGTAACGGATTGGGTCACGTGATGCGAGATTGTCGGCAGGGCAAGAGAATTGTGACCCTGGCCATGTGTGACCCCCGAAGTAAATATACTAATGTGTTCCAGACAAACCACAGATGGTGAACTTAGTGAACGAGAGGTATAGGCCGTTCATAAGTAAAGGTTGGATCAGTATAGGAGGCCAACCTGAGGTAGAAGTTGGTATCTTAAGAGATACCGGAGCTAATCAGAGCGTGATTGCGAGAAGCCTGATTGGAATGATCGACAGTTAGCTGGCAGGAGAAAGATGAAAGTATATGGGTTATTGTCTGAGAGTGACATGCCCGTTTGTACTGTCCAGCTAAGGTCGGAATATGTGTCGGCGGAGGTGATGTTGGGAGTGTGCCCCGACATACCTGTTCCAGAGTCAAGTGATCCTGGGGAATGACTTGGGCGGGACAAAGGTGTTGCCAAGAGTCATAGCGGAGACTGTGCCAGAGGAGTGCCCAGAAGGCCACGGCACGGGTGGGAACACCTGAGAGTGTGAACCTGACTGACATCCGAGGAGATGAGTCAGGAGACCGCCAAGCCATTGAGTACCCTGTCTCGGTAGTTGAAGGCAGAGGTAGCCGACGAGGAAGACGCTGGAGAAGATGAGACAGTGTCTATTCAGCCGGTAGAAGATATCGACGTAGATCTAGCGTGGCTGTTTGATGAAGGTCCAGCTCAGGAAGATGAAGTCTCGGTGAGGCCAAAAGTGAAGATGGCCCAGCCAAGAAGAATCATGTGAAGAGAGCGAACCTGAGTAGACCCAGCCTGCTGAAATAAGGGTCGGGAAGGTGGATGCAACTATGCTGAGCAGAAGGGAGGAAGGATGTGGACATACTGAGGACGGAGGTAGAGCGTCAAGTCGTCCACGAGCACAGAGGTTTGGATAGTAGAGGTAAGTTGTTTGAGATGTCAGGAGTTGACATGTTTCACAGAAAACGCGAGGAGAGATAGTGAAGAAGAATAAGTGTTGTTCCGAACAACGGTAATTGATTATATATTGGCCAGTATATAT